>BOPN01000528.1:174455-181955 GCA_017312705.2 Penaeus japonicus | reverse complement strand
TGTGTGTGTGTGTGTGTGTGTGTGTGTGTGTGTGTGTGTGTGTGTGTGTGTGTGTGTGTGTGTGCGCGTGTGTGTATGTTCTCTTTCAGACAAATAAATGCCAATATATAGGTATATTTGTATCCACATTCCTTACTTGACAATCCTCGCACCACTTCCCGAAATACTTGGGAGTGCATGTGCATTTGTTGCACTCACATGCACCGTGGGTTGAACAGATCTCCCCGGTGTCTGAAAAGAAGGATAAGCATCTTCAGTGTTATTACTAAATATAACACTTATTAGTATGTGTTATACTTTCTCGTATTTCTAGCAAGTAATTGCTGTCAGACTCACCTGGATTCTTGCAACTGTCGGTGCCTTTGTTGCATGCACAGTTTTTCCCCTTCCAGCCATCGCTGCATTTGCACTTGTTGCATTCACATTCCCCGTGACCGGAGCAGATCTCACCTCCGGAGCGCTCGCACTCGTAATTGGTGCACTGGCAGTATTCCCCGTATATCTTCTGTTGCAAGAGAGTTTTCGCGGTAACAATCAGGGGTCGAGGGTGATTAGAGATCACCTCTTTTGGGTCCTTCTGTGTCCCGCACATACACTTTCCGCATATGCAACGTCCGCGGTTGCTGCAGACTGCGGAGGTGTTCGTTTCCCTGCAACCGTCTTCGCTGATGGTGTCGGCTTCGCTGATCTTGCACTCGCATGAATTCCCAGCGAAACCTGCGTAGCAATCACACACGCCGCACTTTAAATCCCCAGTCTTGTTGCACAGGTCTGCTTTCTCGATGTAGTCCTGCAAATGTTGAATATAAGTGAAGATTCAGGCACGCATTGTATATATATATACACACACACACACACACACACACACACACACACACACACACACACACATATATATATAATATATATATATATATATATATATATATATATATTTTTTTTTTTTTTTTTTTTTTTTTCATTTATGACGTTCAAAATGAATTTATTATCATGATAAATTTCACTATACTTTCTGAAAACGAAAACTTTTAACTAGCACCAACTTTATCACCCGGCTTAGCACAGCTGCATTGGCACTGCATTTCCAAATTGATTTTGAGAGAACTCTGGCGGCCCATCGGGTACACGTCGATGACTGGATTCCAGTCCTTCTCGTTGTCTGGGCATTTGGTGGCCTATTAATTAAAGAACACCATTAATTTTCCCCAGTCACTGCTATATTTCAGTCAAACATTATCAAGAAACAACAGAACGGGAATAAATACCCATGGCTGCATTACGTCGACCTTTCCTTACCGTGACCTCTGCTAGGAACTTGACCTCATCTCCGACCTCGAGTTCCTTGCACGAGGCTCGCTCCTTCATCTCCCCGTCCTTACACTCGCTGAAATAACGCACGGAAACGTGGGTGTTGTGGTCACGCTCTTTCAGTTCTACTTTGCTTATGATGTCCTGTTGATGAGGAGAAAATGCTGTGTCAGATTCAGAGGCTGTGGTTATTTAAAACTGTTGAGAAAAATCGTACGCTGAAATTGTTCCATTTCAGATGATCTAACTTGATTATGCTATTGGTCTTTGTTATTGATGACGGAAGACTAATAGGCACTAATAGGACTAATAGGTTTTAGATAGTCTTACACCTTAACGTTCCTTTGGTGTTGTGTCATCAACACTGAAACATTTACTAAAGCCAAAAATGCATAACCCATAATCGATAGCATCAATACTACACCAAAGGCCCATCTCGAAGCCAGGTCAGCGTCTAACCTTGACACTGTTAGTGAGGAGGTCAACAACATTAGACGAGTTATTCAACAGCACGCCGCACGTAGCGCCCTCTATGTGTTGCGAGAGACGAGCATAGAGAGGTTCATTTGCTGCTGTGATGGCGAAAACCAAATTTATTCTGTGAAGTTTTGCCATCTCATTGATCTGCCGGGAAGAGATACAGTAAGTACAAACAAGGAACAAATTTGATTATGTATGAAGATGTGTTGGCTATTTCGCAACCATATGTGAACAGCGAACGTATTTTTAAATTATATTTATGTCTTTATTTATATATCATTATTTCATGGGAAGGGTTCAGTGAGGAAGAAACTTTATGGATGTGCAATGTGCCATTATTCATTCCCCTTCTTACATTTCATACATTTTTATTCACAGCATGTCTGTGTCGACTCTCCTTCTAAACCTGTGACAATCAACTATGGTCCATAAGGCGCCGCTCTCGACCTAATTTCCCTACGATACAGTAATGATCTCCGACTTTCCACACCTAACTCTTCTACGAGACTCTTTGCTGACGATAGCTTTCCATTTCGACTTGTTATTACTGAAGATAACCTAAGACTTTTTTTCAGCTACATAGAGACGCTCGCAAACACTGGGGGAATAATTGGTAGATATAACATAGAACCGATGCATGTAAGGTACTCCGGTTCGTTAGATCACCCACTCGAGCCAAATACACCGACACATTTCACAACCCACGACTGGAATCTGCAACATTGCATAAACACACACACACACACACACACACACACACACACACACACACACACACACACACACACACACACACACACACATACATACACACACACACACATATATATATATATATATATATATATATATATATATATGTATATATATCCTGGAGTACACATTCCTCACAACTTAACGTTCAATACACTTATAAACAATATTCTGAACAGTCCACAACAGGACTCTGGAATCCTGGGGAGAAATCAGCATTGCTGTACATCAGACATTAAACACTTAGCTCTCAGTATACACTTGAACAACCAAGCATGGACTAACAAAAAACCTCATTATGATAATTCACAAACATACATAACACACGAAGTTCTTACATACGGCAGAGAAAAAAAATCTATATAGAAAATTATGACAAGATGTTGATATCATCCACGGTCGGATTCGACTCATGGGTCTACCCACTCGCCGACACCGAGGGGGCGATATCAACGACCGTGATTTTAACAAATAGAATTAATTTATTCTTCTTTCCCCCACACCACACCATAATCTTTCAAAGCACCATTCATTCACCATACGAATCAGGGAGCAGTTTACCATAGCATATCACGGAAACAGAACATTCGAACCCTTACCAAACAAGACATCTCACAAAACTACGACTCACACATACGCAAATATTGTCACTTACACCCAAATATTTCCTCTTTCCCAGCAGCAAACTATACACACGTGATCAAAATACACATCATATACATATGATGATTACAACCCAGCGACCTGTTCATTAAAACCGAGATCCAGAGTTAGGTGTGGACAGTCGTAGACCATAAATGTATAATGGAAAAAAAAAGTTAGCTGACCAAGAACGGCGTCTAAAGGGACACCAGATAATGACCATCCATGTATTTGTCGTCTAAAGGGACACCAGATTATGACCATCCATGTTTTAGCGTCTAAAGGACACCAGGTTATGACCATCCATGTATTTGGCGTCTAAAGGGACACCAGATTATGACCATCCATGTATTTGTCGTCTAAAGGGACACCAGATTATGACCATCCATGTTTTAGCGTCTAAAGGACACCAGGTTATGACCATCCATGTATTTGGCGTCTAAAGGAACACCAGATTATGACCATCCATGTATTTGTCGTCTAAAGGGACACCAGATTATGACCATCTATGTTTTAGCGTCTAAAGGACACCAGGTTATGACCATCCATGTATTTGGCGTCTAAAGGGACACCAGATTATGACCATCTATGTATTTGTCGTCTAAAGGGACACCAGATTATGACCGTCCATGTATTTGGCGTCTAAAGGGACACCAGATTATGACCGTCCATGTATTTGGCGTCTAAAGGGACACCAGATTATGACCATCCATGTATTTGGCGTCTAAAGGGACACCAGATTATGACCATCCATGTATTTGGCGTCTAAAGGGACACCAGATTATGACCGTCCATGTATTTACGTCTAAAGGGACACCAGATTATGACCGTCCATGTATTTGGCGTCTAAAGGGACAATTGCGATTATGACCATCCATGTATTTGTCGTCTAAAGGGGACACCAGGATTATGGCCATCCATGTATTTGGCGTCTAAAGGGACACCAGATTATGACCATCCATGTATTTGGCGTCTAAAGGGACACCGGATTATGACCATCCATGTATTTGGCGTCTAAAGGGACACCAGATTATGACCATCCATGTATTTGGCGTCTAAAGGGACACCAGATTATGACCATCCATGTATTTGGCGTCAAAAGGGACACGAGATTATGACCATCCATGTATTTGGCGGTTTGTGCGACACCAGATTTAAGATCATCCATGTATTTGGCGTCAAAAAGGGACACGAGATTATGACCATCCATATATTTGGCGTCTAAAGGGACACCAGATTATGACCATCCATGTATTTGGCGTCTAAAGGGAAACCAGATTATGACCATCCATGTATTTGGCGTCTAAAGGGACACCAGATTATGACCATCCATGTATTTGTCGTCTAAAGGGACACCAGATTATGGCCATCCATGTATTTGGCGTCTAAAGGGACACCGGATTATGACCATCCATGTATTTGGCGTCTAAAGGGACACCGGATTATGACCATCCATGTATTTGGAGTCAAAAGGGACACGAGATTATGACCATCCATGTATTTGGCGTCTAAAGGGACACCGGATTATGACCATCCATGTATTTGGCGTCAAAAGGGACACGAGATTATGACCATCCATGTATTAGCGTCTAAAGGGACACCAGATAATGACCATCCATGTATTTAGCGTCTAAAGGGATTAATTCAGATTATGACCCATCCATGTATTTGGCGTCTAAAGGGACACCAGATAATGACCATTCATGTATTTAGCGTCTAAAGGGACACCGGATTATGACCATCCATGTATTAGCGTCTAAAGGGACACCAGATAATGACCATCCATGCATGAAGTGCTCCAAAAGGTACACCAGATTATGACCATCCATGTATTTAGCGTCTAGCGGGACACCAAGATTATGACCATCCATGTATTTTACGTTGGTCGCACTATTTCGCTACCCATCTTACATATCTTACCTGAGCAACTGAAGGGTAGTCATAAATGGTGGCTTTTTTGTACTCGTTGTCCTCAAGATTATATTTTGTCGTTGGGTTTCAATATACCTGCTAACTGCATGGATAAAAGTGCATTAGTTAGTTCTTTCGAAATATCTATGTAATTAATATTAATGGATATTTGATTATCAATCCTTTGCTCCTAAGTACTCCTCTAATGACAGCGTAAACTTTAGCTGAATAGAATGTTTTTTTTTTTTTCAATTTTGGTTTATGATATTGCTAATCTTTATCTCCGGAATCCGATTAATTATAGCTTGCCAATGATTGCTTAAGTTTAACCGATTATACCAAAAAACAAAAGGGGAATTATTTAGAACATTATCTCTGTCTCTCTGTCTCTGTCTCCTCTCTCTCTCTCTCTCTCTCTCTCTCTCTCTCTCTCTCTCTCTCTCTCTCTCTCTCTCTCTCTATATATATATATATATATATATATATATATATATATATATATATATATATACACATATATATATATATACATACATACATACATATACATATATATATATATATATATATATATATATATATATATATATATATATATATATATATATATATATATAACAGATAATCTTCAAAAGTGAAATAGAATCTTAAGAACATTTTATAATATTTTGTTTAGCTAAATCTGAGACGACAATAATTAATTCCAGCAGGTATTAACAAAATTCCATGAACTCAGCTTTCCATCCCCCAAAATACCCCAGGAAAATTATAAAATATATTAAAGGGATACATATATAAACACTGTTAAACAATGAAAGGTGAGGTGGATAACTGAAGTCTGGAATAGATCCATTCACAACAGCTGTGACGGATCTTTCGAGAAGGGAAACTGATGATTAGGCCAAACAGTTGATAAAGGAAGTCCAAAGGTATCAGTTTTGAAGAGTGGCAATCTGTACCATATCTTTTAATGTTTAAATATTTGTACCATATATTCTAATGATTTAATATTAACATATTCTAATGTCGAGGGTAGTGGCCTATGGCATACTATAGTCTCAAATAAGCCACACAAGCAGATATAGATACTGTATACGAAACTCAAATAAGTGGAACAACTTCCCCTTATTTCTCAATCCAGAGGCTAACATGTTGGTAAAACCTTCAGCCAGTCGATAATTCTACTTACAGGTGTTCTATTTCGTATATACACACCTAACCTGCAGGGGGACAGATCTTACAAGGAAGGTGTCTTCATTTTCGATTCAATTCAAGGCTAAAGACTTATAAAACAATAACTGTTCGCCTCGCCACACAAGCTCAAAAAGCTCAACCTCACTCCGCTCCCATACCTTCCCATCACCTGCCATGTGGAAACCGGCATCTGTCGAGAACACGATCACCCGGACACTGACATCACGCCATTTGATGTCATCCTCACACACTATTGCTTGCAGGAGGCCATCGAACCCCCCCTCTGGGAAGTCCTCGTTGGTTGCGACCTTGGCTTTCTTTACTTCATCCTGTGAGAAAGGGAGAAAAGGTGAGGCGGGTGTAATTAAATTTGGTGAGTGCGTGGACATGTATAATTAATTCGACTTCACTTTTCTTCTCTGAGCACAAAGAAGCTCATGCGCCGAAACCAAAGGCATTTTGTTAATGACAAAAAATGCAGTTGTCAGAAAAAAATGATTTCCGTATTCAACGGTTATGTTTATTAGATCAAGGTGCCTGTATCTGTGCCAAATGACATGCACAGATACCAAAAATATGCAACCCACCGAGAAAGCTGAGGTATTGTTGGTAAGTGGCAGAACATTCTTAAAGCTGTAGGCCGGTGTATCAATTCTGTCAAGGAAAGAGACGCAAATAGTGAATATGAACGAAAATATCAAACAACATATACATGGTAGGCCTACTTTACGGTCACTTGAAAATATAATAATATAAAATATAATAAAAAAAACAACATTCTATTCAGTTAAAGTTTACGCTATCATTAGAGGAGTATTTAGAAGCAAAGGATTGATAATTAGATATAAAATAAGCAAACCACGGTTAACAAATCAGCTGACTTACTTAGCAGCTGAAGCGAACGGCAACACCGGCTTGTCGAAGAAAACGCCAAAACCAAGATGGAAATTTATGGTGATATTTCTTATCCCTCTTACCAGCTGTTCTTGGAGGGAATGCAACATATTCTTATCATCTTCCATGGACTTCGAGCCGTCCAGCATGTAGTAGATATCAGCTGGATAATTCGCCATGTGTTTGTAAGTCAGGGATATGTTGTACGGTTCCTCTGGTATGTGAAAGACATTTGTTTTAACTTTCAGAAAAAAAAAAAAAATTATATATATATATATATATATATATATATATATATATATATATATATATATATAT
>BOPN01000528.1:152500-155000 GCA_017312705.2 Penaeus japonicus | reverse complement strand
TCTCTTTCTTTTGCTTTTGCTAAGAGACAGGAAACGCAAATTCATCTAGTTATTTGGTGTTTCTCTGTCGCCTCACGTAACTGCCGACGCCTTTGAGATCCTGCCGCCACTCTCTTGGAAAAACAAAGCTGTCTCATTGAGGATTTTTTTTTTTAGGGGGGGGGGCGGCGAAGTGCGTGCGGACGAATATTGCTCAAAGGGGAGCGAGAGGGAGGGAGGGTGGGAGGAGGGAGAGAGGGAGGGAGGAGGGAGGGTGGGAGGGAGGGTGGGAGGGAGAGGGAGGAGGGAGAGAGGGAGAGAGGGAGAGAGGGAGGGAGGGAGAGAGGGTGGGAGGGTGGGTGGGTAGGTGATTAGGAGGGAGAGAGAGGGAGAGAGAGAGAGAGAGAGAGAGAGAGAGAGAGAGAGAGAGAGAGAGAGAGAGAGAGAGAGAGAAAGAGAGAGAGAGAGAGAGAGTTATCTCGTGCTTTCGTATAGCTTGGTGTTTACTTTTACTTATAATTAGAAATTCCTATAATTACATCGGATTTTTATTTTTTAATTTTTCGAGAAGTCATTACACAACAGAATATTACTCCGTTTCAAAGAATATCCCCCCCAAGGACAGCATTCTCAATGAAATAACCATCTACGGATATCCTGTACCCCCCCCAAAAAAAAAAAAAAAAAAAAAAAAAAAATTAGAAAGGAAAAAAAAAAAAAAAACTTATCTTGGAAGGACAGGATACACTTACGACACCTTTGCTTTTTCTTCTTGAAACATTTTGAGAGGAAGGACATCCGTGGGTAGGCTGAAGGCAAGGGCATGCAGGCTCGTGCTTGTCCCATTACGTAAGAGTAGGTTGTGAAATGTTTTTGTGTTGGAGAGATTGGCTATTATCATATAGGAGAGATAGAGAGGAGATAGATAGAGAGGAGAGAGAAAGAGAGAGAGAAAGAGAAAGAGAGAGAGAGAGAGAGAGAGAGAGAGAGAGAGAGGGAGGAGGAGACAGATAGAAGAAGGAGACAGAGATAGAGAGGAGATAGATAGATAGATAGATAGATAGACAGAGAGAGAGAGAGAGAGAGAGAGATAGAGAGGAGATAGATAGAGAGGAGAGAGAGAGGAGAAGGAGACAGATAGAAAGGAGACGGAGAGAAAGAAGGAAATGGAGAGAGAGGAGAAAGAGAGAGAGAAGGAGAAAGAAAGAGGGAAAAAGGTGAAAGAGAAAGAGAGGGAGAGAGGGAGAGAGGGAGAGAGAGAGAGAGAGAGAGAGAGAGAGAGAGAGAGAGAGAGAGAGAGAGAGAGAGAGAGAGAGAGAGAGAGAGAGAGAGAGAGAGAGAGAGAGAAAGAGAGAAAGAGAGAAAGAGAGAAAGGGAGAAAGGGAGAAAGGGAGAAAGGGAGAAAGGGAGAAAGGGAGAAAGGGAGAAAGAGAGAAAGGGAGAAAGAGAGAAAGGGAGAAAGAGAGAGATAAAACAGAAGCAGAGAACAGGGAGAATCCGAGATAGGGACACATCGAGAATAAAGAGTAATCAACACTAAGGAGAGGGCGCGAGGAAGACAGCAACAGATGGCGCTTAAAAAAGTCCGGAAGTGAGGAAATAATGAGGTCAAATGAGTGCTCATCAACTTCCCTAGAAGAGCGACTGTTAATCGGTTTTTCCAATCCTCTTTCCTCTAGATGAATTAGATTAGAATGACGGATAATTAAACGAATAGTTGAATCAGTTCTATAGGGAATGGCAGACCCAGTAGGAATGAATTATAATTAATTTTTTTTGGAATTAGAGAGAATGACGTATTATTTTTTATTTCCAAGGTCTTGACTAAGTTGCTATGCTTTTACGAGAAGGGAGACTTATCTATGTCAGCGTAAACATAACAAACGTACGATAAGGGAGGCGTACTGCGCAATATAGATACTGTGCATTGAGTAAACACTATTTATCTAACTTTTTTTCTCTCCACTTTTTTCCCTTCTTCTCCTTTCTCCTCGTCCCATTCCCTGACTCCTTCTCCATCACCTCATATCCCCTTTTTTTTCCTTCCTTCCCTCATCATCTATTACCCCATTCCCACTCTCCTCATTTCTCCCCGTCTCCCCTCACCTCCTTCTCCACCCTCCCCGTCCCGTACTTTCCCCCCGTCTCCTCTTACTTTCTTTTCTCCCCTAACCCCTATTACTTCCCCCCCTTTCCCTCATCTCCTCCTCCTCCAATCCCCTTTCCCCCATCACCTCACCTCCTACCCCTCCTCCTTCTCCTATCCCCCATCACTTCACCTCCTATCCCTCTCCCCATCACCTCCTACCCCTCTCCCCCATCTCCCCACCTCCTACCCCTCCTCCATCTCCTATCCTACAGTCTACGAACATATCCGGATGGCTCCCCACGGCTGCCATAAGGGTGGATCTCCCTCACCCTGAACACGGGGACTTCCCATACACACTGCAGCTGGGCGGGTGTGGCGAACCGGGAGCGTATATCCACCTGACGCCCACTTACACGGTGCATATGTACAAGG
>BOPN01000528.1:137500-147500 GCA_017312705.2 Penaeus japonicus | reverse complement strand
GGAAGACTCACACGTGAAGAGCGAGGGCCTTATGATAATCCTGATCACAGACGGAGAGCAGACTATCCTACCTCTCGTGGAAACAGTGTTGCCCGACGTCAAACGAGCGGGCATCATCATCAACACCGTCTCCTTTGGTCCCAATGCCACGGATTCTCTCGAGAGTTGGGTAGGTAGCTCGATTCTTGGGTTGGAGGGGAGGGGAGGGGGGAGGGGGGTATTAGCGTTTACTGTATGTACTGTGTGGGTTGTTCCCTTTATCTTCTGTTTATTCTCGCTTTGTCTCTCTCTCTCTTTCTGCTTCTCTCTCTCTCTCTCTCTCTCTCTCTCTCTCTCTCTCTCTCTCTCCCTCTCTCTCCGTGAATTGCTTTAATCTTACCCATACATAATATGATATACTTGATATAGAAGATTTGCATATATGTAGTACTTCTCCCGCCATAGATTACAGAGACAAGGAGCGCTGCTGTACTACACCAATTTTCTCCCCGTGACTTGCTTTAGTCTTTCCTCAGTAGAATATAATAAACTAAATACAGAAGATTTGTACACATGTAACACGTACATATAACCCCCCCCCCCCTACAGGCAAAGGAGACTGGGGGCGCGAGCTACTACCACAGCACAGGGTCTCGAGGTTCGCTCTCCAGCCTGGATGCCCTGCTCTTCGACGCCATCAAGTCATCGGACAAGGACGAAATGAAGCAGCTGCAACAGGTGGGGCTGTATGTCAGGTTGGAAAGACGGGGGGAGGGGGTTACGGGATTGGGGTAGGTAGTGTAGTAGAAGTTGTGATGTTATGCTTAATAGGAACGGTAAGAATGCATAGACGCACACAAGCATGCACGTACGCGCGCGGACACACACACACACACACACACACACATATACACACACTCATACGCTTACACACACACACACACACACACACACACTCAAACAAGGATGTATATATAATTAGCATTGCCAAACCCAAGCACAAGAGAAACTGTGCATCTTCTCAACAGAAAACATTCATAAGTTTGGCAAAATATTCCAATGTAGTACACCTGCTAAGAAGCACGTACGTGTGTGCGTTTACGCGTGAGTGCGCGCGTATACACGTATGTTTATCCAACAATGATATAAATATACGGTCACAAAGATCAATAACCTATTAAATGCACTCCACAAATCCACAAATACAGAATCTTCATGCTAATTTCTCTCCGTTCCCCGACGTCTGCCCAGGTCCACAGAGACGTCGTTTTCGTGAAGCCTGGACGGAAGAACTTCGTGGCCGGGGAAGTGGTCCTCGATTCCACGGTGGGACACGAAACACGCTTCACCTTCACCGAGAACATCGACTTGTACAATCTGTAATGTCCTTTTCCTTTCTTTTTTTCGATTATTAATTTCGATTGGAGTAATGTTAGTGTGGAATATGTTATTTGGTTAGTATGAAGAGGAATTGAAATAGATAAGCGCTTTGAGTATCGACTTGTAATGTCCTTTTCCTTTCTTTTTTTCGATTATTAATTTCGATTGGAGTAATGTTAGTGTGGAATATGTTATTTGGTTAGTATGTGAAGAGGAATTGAAATAGTTTAGCGCGTGGAGTAAAGAAAATATAATATTCTACAGATTCAGTAGAGGATATTTCAATCCCATTATCCACGGAACAATAAAACATTCGCATCAGTAAACTAAAATCATAACCCGAACACAAAACGCAACAAGGCAATTTGAAAGAGTTACCCCTAAAATTCAACCTTTCTTCCAGGTTTTCTATAGTGGTGACTCTAACGTCTCCCACCGGGGAAAAGTATGGTAATGGGAGTAGCTCAGATATTTATCGCGTGGACAATGTAACAAGGACGATCACGTTCACCTTTCAGGAGGCTACGGTACGTGTGTTACGGTATTTAGAAGTATTGTGAAGGATTATGAGGCACTGTGATTTTGATTAGCTTTTCTTACACGTGTTGACTTATTTAGGACAAGTGTAAAACACTGTGGACACATACATTATTGCTTTCTCTCTCTCTCTCTCTCCCACTCCCTCCCTCCCACTCTCACTCCTACTCCCTCTCCAATTCTAACACACACCTCTCCCTCCTACTCCCACCCCCACGCCCTCCCTCCTACTCCCTCTCCCACTCTAACACACACCTCTCCCTCCCTCCCCTACTCCCACTCCCACTCTAACACACACCTCTCCCTCCTACTTCCACCCCCACTCCCTCCCTCCCTCTCACTCCCACCCCCACTCCCTCCCTCTCACCCCCACTCCCACTCCCTCCCTCCCACTCCCACCCCCACTCCCTCCCACTCCCACTCTAACACACACCTCTGTCTCTCTCCCTTACAGGTTGGCAAGTGGGTGTACAATATTTCCACCTCAGGTTATATCCCTTTTGACGAAGTTCTTGTGGCTGTCACTTCACACCCAAGCAGCAAAACACATGAGGACCCGATAAGGTGGGCATTGTTGATTAATTACTGTTGCTGATGATAATTGAGGTGTTTAATGATGGCTGTAATGATTTTATGGATATTGATTATATTAATTGTGTGAATAATTATGATTGTGATAATTGTGGTAGTGATAGTATTGGTGATGATGATAAGGATAGTAATTATGATGATGTTTTAGTCATGAGGATGGTAATGATTGTAATGGTGACTATATTGATAACAATAATGATGATAATGATAATAATGCTGATGGTAATGACGATGGTGAAAATGTTAATTATTGGAATAATCCTGATAATTACAGTAATGATGATGTTGATAACAAAAACAATGATAATGACAATAATAGATTCATAAATACTCCAGTGATACCCTAACTATGCACTTCCTATATATATAAAGCACCATAGACCACAACTGACACTATTCCTGAAACCATGAACTAGGAAAAAATAAGCTAGGAATTGCACTAAAACTTCACCATTAACATCACATAAACAATTAATCAGTTACAGCCACCGTCCAACGCCATCTGTGGACACCCAATGAAATTAACATGCATTGGCGGGAAATTTAAAAGTCTATTCACAAGTCTAGCTCGTTTGTGAATGGAACCAGATCAGTAATTATTGAGAAATTACCACGAATGATTACTTAGATGATCTTCATGATGGCTGGCATTAGCAGTGATATGATACCATGAGATTATTATCACCGTTTTCACCATCACAATCATCACACCACATCACAAGCTATCAGAGATTTAACGGTCTAATTTACAAATTGTAAACAAAACGAAGGGAAAAGATCAGTTAAACTTACGAATATACCGAAGGCTATTTCGCTACATTACTTTCTATTGAGTATTCCTGTTCTTTTTTTTCCTTCGTCATTTTACTCAAGACTTGTAAATTGGACCTTCACATGATCAACAAATTTCCCCTCACCATCACACTAACTAATCTATTTCCAATCAACCCAATCAATGTTACCGATTGGTTCAACGATTAGGGTGAGCACTTGGATGTCGAGCAGCGAAGTGGTGTACCCTGCGGCGACCAGGGTGTATGCCTTCGTGAGCCAAGGGTACAGCACCGTTATCAATGCCAATGTGACGGCGGTCATTGAGCCACCGACGGAAGCTGGCTCTGTCCAGCTGCCTCTGCTGGACAATGGCGTGGGTTAGTGTTTGTTTGTGTTGGTTGTAGTTGTTGTTATGAATCTGTGTATATATGCATAAATGCATTATCGACACAGATACACACACACACACACACATAGCCGGGATTGTCACTCTGATGACCCGGGATCGGGTCTCGGTCAGGGAGGGAAAATTTGTATTTTTATACACAACACACACACACACACACACACACACACACACACATATATATATATATATATATATATATATATATATATATATATATATATATATATATTACATATTTATATAATATATTACATATATATATATGTATATATATATCATATCTTATATAATTTCCCACCAAAGCTGATCGTATACCCATGGAAGTACAATTCCCACCCAACTGACTGACTCGACTATATCTTCGACCCAATTATCACTCGCTCGGAATCTGGCCACTAATCCAATCCAAATCCTTCCCTCTCTCAAGGAGCGGACATACGTGCCGGCGACGGAATATATTCGGCCTTTTTCACGCAATTTTCCGCTAACGGTCGGTACAGCGTTTCAGTCGTCGTCTCTACAAGTAACCGGACCGCGAAACTACAAGGTGAGAATTATTTACGGTTTGTTTATTATAGGCTTGTGGGTTATGTTTATTTACGGTTGTGTGAGGTTTGTTTACGTGTGAAAGGTTTTTGAATGATTTTTCTTTTTTTTCAGTATCTTCTTTATTCTTTTTTTTCAGTATCTTCTTTATTCTTTTTTTTCAGTATCTTCTTTATTCTTTTTTTTCAGTATCTTCTTTATTCTTTTTTTTCAGTATCTTCTTTATTCTTTTATTTCATTTCTGTTTTGTATTTTACTGATGTTTTTTTTTTTTTCTAATAATATCCTTGTATATTGGTTTCTTGATTTGTTGGGGTGTCAACGTGATTCTCATTGTTTTTTATTTTTCTTATTGGTGTTTTTTTTTTGTGTGTGTGAGAGAGAGAGAGAGAGAGAGAGAGAGAGAGAGAGAGAGAGAGAGAGAGAGAGAGAGAGAGAGAGAGAGAGAGAGAGAAAGAGAAAGAGAAAGAGAAAGAGAAAGAGAAAGAGAAAGAGAAAGAGAGAGAGAGAGAGAGGGAGGGAGGTTGTAACCCACTTACTGAAGCTTGTTGTAACCCACCACTGGGAGCAGTTGTAAAGCACTCGATGCCCTGGTTGTGATCCGGTGGATAAACAGACAGACGTTCACGTGCCATGGTCTTTATTTTGGACTCCGAAGGCCGGAGGTCAGTGCTGTTCGCTCTTGTCTGTCTGTCTGACCTGATCTGATCTCTCTGACCTGGTCTCTTTCTGTGTCCTTCTTAAGTATAAATCCTGAGTCGCTTTCTACGCCTCGGGCCTTCCGTTAGCAAACAAAGCTGCTGGAAAAGCTGGAGTTTCTAGACGGAAACGAACACAGGAAACAGGACACGGTACTGATATTATGTGACCTAAAACATTGAATAAAGTAGAAATATAAAATCAATGTCTTAGGTCATTAATATATCAATACCAGTGCCTTACATCCGAGCGATGTAAGGCACTGGTATTGATATTATGTGACCTAAGACATTGATTTTATATTTCTAGTTTATTCAATGTCTTAGGTCACATAATATCAATACCAGTGCCTTACACACACACACACACACACACACACACACACACACACACACACACACACACACACACACACACACACATATATATATATATATATATATATATATATATATATATATATATATATATATATATATATATATATAACCACAAACGTATTCCTGCAAAATGATCCCCAATTCTTGAATCGTTTCAAAGATTATAAATACCCCAAAATCAATCCATTATTGCAATACGTACTCCAATTTCAACCTATTTTCCTCCTATTGCATCATTACCATATCACAAGACCAGATGAAAAGAGAAGAATGAGAAGATTTCGTAATTTTCCTGCGTTTCTTGTGCCTTTGATTCGTGAGAAGAAGGACGAAATGTTTTAATGTATCGTGGAGGAGGGAGAAATCGATAATTGAGGGAATAAATTGAATGAATGTCTAAGGGGGTGGGGGGGGGGGCGAGTCGGTGATTAGATGAGCGAATCTGTTATATGTTGAATATTAAGAGAGAATTTAACGTTGAGGTGGATATATGATATATCTTTTTATAAAGTGAATATTTAACATGAGTGAATATGTTCCTTGTGGTGATATATAACGTCACGGAATATATTCCATAAGTGGAAATATAACGTAAGTGAATGTGTGCCATAAGTGTACTTATAATCTATAGAAGTGGATGTGGTTTTGCAGTACACATTTTATCTCACCCTTACGGAAAACTATAAAAAATGATTTTTCAGTGGGGAATATATCCATAAAAAATTGTTTATATGAATGAAAATAGATATGAAGACAACTTTAAGAATATAAACCAAGATGAAAGTATATATGAAACATATAGATATAGAACATAGAATCCCAAACAAAAATATCTCGTTAAAAGATAACTCTTTAAAAAATCAAATCAATATTTAATAACATATACAAAACCATAGACATATCTAGACAAACGAATACGCAAATAGAAATATAAAATATAGAATTTCAAATAAAAATATCTGATTGAAAAAAAACAAAAAGACTCCTTAAAAAGTCAAATCAATTTTAAATAACATATACAAAACCTTAGAAAAACAAATCTAAACAAACAAACAAAGACGTAATCCCCCCCCCCCTCTTTCTTCCCAAAAGAACATAAACACAACCTCCTTTTTTAATCTTTTTACACCATTTTTGTTTCATTCATTTATTTATTATTACCAATTTTTCTCATCTTTTACATCATTTTTTGTTTTATTCATTCATTCATTATTACCATTTTTTCTCATATTTTCAGCTTACAAGGCAAACAGTCCCAGATCCCGGTCTCTCTTTTCACACCAATTTTTGCTTTATTAATTCATTCATTATTACCATTTTTTCTCATCTTTTACATTTTTTTTGTTTTATTCATTTATTCATTATTACCATTTCTTCTCATCTTTTCAGCTTACAAGCCAAACAGTCCCAGATCCCAGTCTCTCTTTTTACCCCATTTTTTGTTTTATTCATTTGTTCATTAATGTATTTGTTTCTTATCTTTTACATCATTTTTTGTTTTATTCATTCATTCATTATTACCATTCTTTCTCCTCTTTTACACCATTTTTTGTTTTATTCATTTAGTCATTATTACAATTTTTTCTAATCTTTTACACCATTTCTTGTTTTATTCATTTATTCATCATTTTTTCTCCTCTTTCCAGCTTACAAGCCAAACAGTCCTAGATCCCGGTCTCTCTTTTCACACCATTTTTTGTTTTATTAATTTATTCATTATTATCATTTTTTCTCATTTTTTACACCATTTTTTGTTTTATTCATTTATTTATTATTACCATTTTTTCTCCTCTTTCCAGCTTACAAGCCAAACAGTCCCAGATCCCAGTTTTATTCATTTATTCATTCTTTCTTCTTTGACTTTCGGCTTATCCCTGTATTCATCAATACCATTTTTTCTCCTCTTTCCAGCTTACAAGCCAAACAGCCCCAGATCCCAGTCTCTCTACCAGTACCAACAGCGCCCACTCAGCAACGCCATAAGGAGGTTAAAACTCCCGGTATCTGAGAACTCCTTGCCTGACCCAGTGTCCCAGTTCGCTCCAGATGACCTCGTTCCCTCGGTCGATCCGAATGGAAATGAGGGGAAAGGAGGGAGGGAATTTAATAAGGTTCAAGTGGAACCGTTCACGAGGTTTATTTCTGGAGGGATTTTTAAGGTGAGGTGATGGTGGTGTGTGTGTGTGTGGGGGTGTGTGGGTGGGGGGGTTGTGGGTGGGTGGTGGGTCGGGGTTGGGTGGGTGTGGGGTGGGGTGGGGGAGGTCATAAGTGGGAGGGAGAATAAGAGATATGAGGAGGGAAAGACATATATATAAAAGGAGGGAGGGGGGTTGAGGGGGTAGGGGTGGAAGAAAGAGTTAGAAAAAAACAAAAACAAAATGAGAAGAAGAAAGACATAAAAGACAATATAAATATATATATATATATATATATATTATTTTCTTATTTATTTTTTATTTTTTTATGGACCTTCATCCAAACATATGAAATAAAACAATGATATTATTTCTAAAATTAAACCGAATGACTTATAATAATAAAAAAGTAAACATATCTATATGAATAATAGCAAAGCTGTCCCATCTCCCCAGGTCAACAACTACCAACCAGGTGACATGTTGCCCCCAGGTCGCGTGACTGACCTGGCCGTGTCTGTCATTCACCTTTTCGATGTAAGTGTCACTCTCAACTGGACGAGTCCCGGCGATGACCTCTATCACGGAACAGGTCAGTACGGGTCATTATAGCTGGGGAGGTCAGTATGGGTCATTATAGGAGGGGAGGTCAGTATGGGTCATTATAGCAGGGGAGGTCAGTATAGCAGGGGTCAGTATGGGTCATTGTAGCAGGGGAGGTCAGTATGGGTCATTATAGCAGGGGTCATTATAGTAGGGGAGGTCAGTATGGGTCACTATAGCAGAGGAGGTCAGTATGGGTCATTGTAGCAGAGGTTCTTAAGCTTTTCTACCATCTCGACCCATTTAGTGGTTACTCCTTGCTACCACGCCCCCATAGTGGATATTCTTTGGTAATGTTTTCCGTTTTCTATATTTCGCAGTTCTCTTCTTGTTCCTTTTATTCCTTTGCTATTATCTTCTTCCATGCAGATTTTTTTTCTTATTAATGTTGTTATTAGTTGTTTTTTATTATTATTAATATCATTATCGCAGTCCTCCTCTTCCTTCACCTCCTCCTCCTCCTCTAGTTCCTCCCCCGCCCCCCCTCTTGTTCCCCCTCCCCTCCCACCTCTTCCTCTTGTTCCCCCCTCCTCCCCCTCCCCCTCCCCCTCTCCTCCTCCTCCTCCCCCTCTCCTCCTCCCCCTCCCCCTCTCCTCCTCCCCCTCCCCCTCTCCTCTTCCTCCTCCCCTCTCCCCCCTCCTCCTCCTCCTCCTCCTTCCTCATAATTACACTCATTCCTCCCTCTCCTCCCTCTCCTCCTCCTCCTCCTCCTCCTTCCTCATAATCACACTCATGCCTCCCTCTCCTCCTCGTCGTCCTCCTCCTCCTCCTCTTCCTCCTCCTCTCTCCCTCCCTCCTCTTCCTCCTCCTCCTTCCTCGCAATTACACTCCTCCCTCTCCTCCCTCTCCTCCTCCTCCTCCTCCTCCTTCCTCATAATCACACTCATGCCTCCCTCTCCTCCTCGTCGTCCTCCTCCTCCTCCTTCCTCATAATCACACTCATGTCTCCCTCTCCTCCTCGTCGTCCTCCTCATCCTCCTTCCTCATAATCACACTCATTCCTCCCTCTCCTCCCCCTCCTCCTCCTCCTCCTCCTCCTTCCTCATAATCACACTCATGCCTCCCTCTCCTCCTCCTCCTCCTTCCTCATAATCACACTCATTCCTCCCTCTCCTCCCCCTCCTCCTCCTCCTCCTCCTCCTCCTCCTCCTCCTCCTCCTCCTCCTCCTCCTTCCTCATGATTACACTCATGCCTCCCTCCCTCCCCCTCCTCCTCCTCCTCCTCCTTCCTCATAATTCACTCATGCCTCCCTCTCCTCCCCCCCTCCTCCTCCTCCTCCTCCTCCTTCCTCATAATTACACTCATGCCTCCCTCCCTCCCCCCTCTCCCCTCCTCCTCCTCCTCCCCCTCCTCCTCCTCCTCCTCCTCCTTCCTCCTTAATTACACTCATTCCTCCTCTCCCCTCCTCCTCTCCCTCTCCTCCCCTTCTCCTCCTCTCCTCCTCCTTCTCCCTTAATCATACTCATGCCTCCCTCTCCTCCTCCTCTTCCCCCTCCTCCTCCTCCTCCCCTCCTCCTCCTCCCTCTCCTCCTCCTCCTCCTCCTTTCTCCTCCATCCTCATGCCTCCCTCTCCCTCCTCCTCTTCCTCCCCTCCCCTCCCTCCTCCTCCTCCTCCTCCTCCTCCCTCCCCCTCCCCCTCCCCTCCCCCTCCCCCTCCCTCCTCCCTCCTCCCTCCCCCTCCTCCTCCTCCTATCTCTTAATCCCACCCTCATGCCTCCCTCCTCCTCCTCCCTCCTCCTCCTCCCCCTCCCTCCTCCTCCTCCCTCCTTCCTCATAATCACCTCATGCCTCCCTCTCCTCCTCCTCCTCCTCCGTCTCCTCCCCCCTCCCCCCTCCTTCCCCTCCTCCTCCTCCTTCCTCATAATCACACTCATGCCTCTCTCTCCCATCCTCCCTCTCCACCTCCCCTTCCCTCCCTCCCCCTCCTCCTCCTCCTCCTCCTTCCTCATAATCACACTCATGCCTC
>BOPN01000528.1:115000-122500 GCA_017312705.2 Penaeus japonicus | reverse complement strand
GCGTTCACTTTTTTTTTTTAATGTTCGTTTCCAAGTCCCGAAACCAACAATACAACATAATGATAATTGGAGAAAGTGCCATATTGTCTATACACACAGAAAACTCACAAATCCTGCAAAGGAATCAGGATATATGTAAGAATCCTTTAGGAAATGAGAACTACCAAGAGGGTCAAATAACCATAAAGGTCATAGCAATTCTCCATTTTGTCTCAATAAATTGTGTTCGTGAGAGGCTGATTTCAGATGGGAATGCTCACTAGCTGTAACTGTAACTCTTACAGGCACATACATAGCCTCTTATTACTCTTAGAAATCTTTAATTACTCCCCTATTTAGGAAATTGGTGTGGAAGTGATGTCAACCAATCGCGGATTGTGTCTCCGATGTTCCCGCGGAAAAAAAACGCGGGAAAAAATAAAGTGAACGATAAGTCGACGATTTAGGTATGAGACTTCCTTACTAAAAAACGGCAGACCTTCGACTTGTTCTCACTCGTTCTCAAAATAAGAATAGAAGAGTAAAGACGAAAGGTAAAGTTTGATCTCATGGTACTAAGAATGTATGTAACATGTCAATGTACAAGTAAACAGACATATTCAATTTGGACACCAATTATTACTTACTTACTTTTTATCTGCCATTATTCATCTTCTATCATTCACCATTGCTAATCTATCATTATCCGTTATTACTAATCCTATCATTGTTTATCATTTATGGAAACCATATCTAAAGAGTTCATTTAAGATAAAGATATAATGTTATACACCCAGGGACCTTGTTAACGGGCAATTCTTACAAGTAATTCCCAGATGAGCTATTAGCCAAGAAGGGCAAGGGTGATCAGTGTGCATATGTGTAGCTACGATCCTTAATTGAGCGAGAGAGAGAGAGGGAGAGAGAGAGAGAGAGAGAGAGAGAGAGAGAGAGAGAGAGAGAGAGAGAGAGAGAGAGAGAGAGAGAGAGAGAGAGAGAGAGAGAGAGAGAGAGAGAGAGAGAGAGAGAGAGAGAGAGAGAGAGAGAGAGAGAGAGAGAGAGAGAGAGTGTGAGAGAGAGAGAGAGAGAGAGAGAGAGAGAGAGAGAGAGAGAGAGGGAGAGGGGGAGAGAGAGAGAGAGAGAGAGAGAGAGAGAGAGAGAGAGAGAGAGAGAGAGAGAGAGAGAGAGAGAGAGAGAGAGAGAGAGAGAGAGAGAGAGAGAGAGAGAGAGAGAGAGAGAGAGAGAGAGAGAGAGAGAGACTTTCAACAGCGACGAGGATGATGATAATGATAATAATGATAATGATCATAATAATGATGATGATGATAATGATAATAGTTATGGTGATAATGATAATGACAGTAGTAGTGATATTAATGATGATACTAGTAATGACGATAATAAGGATAACGATATCAAAACCAAATCAATGATAATGATAATTATAGTAATGATAACAACATTAGTAGTAACCAACAATGATAGTAATGATGATAAAGCTGTATTGATAATAATAATGATGATGGTAATAATAGTGATGCTTATAACTATAATATTAATTATGATAAGAATTACTGTAATGATAATAATAATGATGATGATAATGACAGCAATGAGAATAATGAGAATGATAATAATAATGATCATAATGATAAAAGTAATAACAGTTATAATGATGCCGCTGATAATGATAATAATGATAGTGATAATAATAATAATAGTAATGAAAATGATAATAGCAGTAATGATAAAGATGATAACGACTATAATAATAGTGATAAAGATGATAATAATGATAACGATAAGGGTAATTCTACTTAAATTACGACTGTAAATGATACTGCTTTCATTTAACGGAAGATCAGATTAAATCCATATTTACGATGGATACATTTACTATAAGATTTTCCTCTAACCAATAAAGGAATTCAGTTTTCTTATTTACTTCCTCATTCTCTATATATTTTCTTCTTCGTTCGTTTCATTTGCATAAGATATTCCAAATATCGTTATTTTACTCAGAAGCTTAATTAAAGAAAGAGAGAGAGAAAAAAAAGAAGAATTTGTAAATAAACTCTTGTCAATGCGCTTGTTGTTTTTCTCTTCTTTCTTAGTGTTTATGTTTACTCTTTGAGGGGATACTGCATTAATTTATATAATTTATAATAAAACACTGCCACAAAACGAAAGGAAAAACTCGCAACGTTTCGAACTTTTTAAAGAAAGTTCCTCATCAGGCGTAAGCAATCCAAAAATCCTTTTTCGAAACGTCGCGAGTTTTTCCTTTCATTTTGTGGCAGTGTTTTATTGTAAATAATATAAATTAATGCAGTTTCCCCTCAAAGACTAAACATAACCGCTAAGAAAGAAGAGAAAAACAACAATTTATTATATCTGTTACGTGCACGTTATTATGTTTTTTTTTTTTTTTTTTTTTTTTTTTTTTTTTTTTTTTTTTTTTTTTTTTTTTTTTTTTTTTTTTTTTTTTTTTTTTTTTTTAATGATAATGATACTAGCGATAGGGATGATGATAAAGGTAATGATAATGAAAATGAAAGTTAGAGATAATGTTAATGAAAATGAAAATGATGATAACTATGATAAAAAACAATGAAATAAGAGTAACAATAATGACAATATAATGATAATAAAGAAAATAATGATTACACTAATGCTAATGATGATAATGATGACAATTAGAATTATGATATCAGAGATGAAGATGTTAATAAAGATTATGATAATAATGATGCTAATGTTCATGATAAAGATAATAGTAATGATTATAGTAGCAGTAATGATAATAATGGTGATAATGATGATAATAATTATGATGATGATGATACTGATTAATATAGTAATGATAGTAATGATGATAACAGTTATAACAATGATAAAAAACAAAGATGATAATGATGATATTAATGATAAGGATAATGATAATGACAAAAAAAAAAAAAAAAAAAAAAAAAAAAAAAAAAAAAAAAAAAAAAAAAAAAAAAAAAAAAAAAAAAAAAAAAAAAAAAAAAAAATCTTGTAACAGAGATATATACTAAAACAAACCATGACACAATATATTCAGTAACAGCTTGCCTAATACTACTCATGATTTTATTATCTTTAAACATTTTTTCCACAATTGGAGAAATTTGCTTTTCAAAACAGTGAATTAACCAAAGCGTAACGTCAGGATGTGTCTATTAGAGTTATTTTTTATAAGTATTTCCATTCGAAAAGAGCCTTTCAAGAATAGAATTTATTGAAACAAATGTAAAAATGTTATGTATGAGAATGAATAATCCATATTCCATATTCATAATGTGGAATCTTTTATTTTTTCGCGTTCACTTTTTTTTTATGTTTGTTTCCAAGACCCGAAAACAATACAACATAATGATAATTGGGGAAAGTGCCATATTGTCTATAAACACAGAAAACTCACAAAACCTGCAAAGGAATAAGGAAATATGTAAGAATCCTTTAGGAAATGAGAACTACCAAAAGCGTCAAATAGCCATAAAGATCATAGAAATTCTCCATTTTGTCTCAATTAATTGTGTTCGTGAGAGGCTGATTTCAGATGGGAATACTCACTAGCTGTAACTGTAACTCTTACAGGCACACACATAGCCTCTTATTACTCTTAGAAATCTTTAATTACTCCCCTATTTAGGAAATTGTTGAGGAAGTGATGTCAACCAATCGCGGATTATGTCTCCGATGCTCCTAGAGAGAAAAAAAAAGCGGGAAAAAATAAAATGAACAAGAAGTCGACGGTTTAGGTATGAGACTTCCTTACTAAAAAACGGCAGACCTTCGACTTGTTCTCACTCGTTCTCAAACTAAGAATAGAAGAGTAAAGACGAAAGGTATAGTTTGATCTCATGGTACTAAGAATATGTGTGACATGTCGATGTGTAAGTAAACAGACATATTCGATTTGGACTCATGAGAAATCATTACTTACTTACTTTTTATCTGTCATTATTCATCTACCATCATTCACCATTGCTTATCTATCATTATCCATTATTACTAATCCTATCATTGTTTATCATTTATGGAAACCACATCTAAAGAGTTCATTTAAGATAAAGATATAATGTTATACACCCAGGGAACTTGTT
Organism: Penaeus japonicus; assembly: GCA_017312705.2. Taxonomy (NCBI): domain Eukaryota; kingdom Metazoa; phylum Arthropoda; class Malacostraca; order Decapoda; family Penaeidae; genus Penaeus; species Penaeus japonicus. The sequence continues at coordinate 118,394 of BOPN01000528.1, read as the reverse complement.
AACGGGCAATTCTTACAGGTAATTCCCAGATGAGCTATTAGCCAAGAAGGGCAAGGGTGATCAGTGTGCATATGTGTAGCTACGATCCTTAATTGAGCGAGAGAGAGAGGGAGAGAGGGAGGGGGAGAGGGAGAGGGAGAGGGAGAGGGAGAGGGAGAGGGAGAGGGAGAGGGAGAGGGAGAGGGAGAGGGAGAGGGAGGGAGAGGGAGAGGGAGAGGGAGAGGGGAGAGGGAGAGGGGAGGGGAGGGAGAGGGGAGGGGAGGGAGAGAGAGAGAGGGGGGGGGGGGAGGGGAGGAGGGAGAGAGAGAGAGAGAGAGAGAGAGAGAGAGAGAGAGAGAGAGAGAGAGAGAGAGAGAGAGAGAGAGAGAGAGAGAGAGAGAGAGAGAGAGAGAGAGAGAGAGAGAGAGAGAGAGAGAGGTAGGGAGAGAGAGAGAGAGAGAGAGAGAGAGAGAGAGAGAGAGAGAGAGAGAGAGAGAGAGAGAGAGAGAGAGAGAGAGAGAGAGAGAGAGAGAGAGAGAGAGAGAGAGAGAGAGAGAGAGAGAGAGAGAGAGAGAGAGAGAGAGAGAGAGAGAGAGAGAGAGAGAGAGAGAGAGAGAGAGAGAGAGAGAGAGAGAGAGAGAAAACGAAAGAAAGGAAAGAGGTAGGGATGGAGAAAAGGGAAAAGGGGAAGGAGAGATAGAGAGTGAGAGAGTTAGAGTGAGAGTGAGACTGAGAGAGAGAGAGAGAGAGAGAGAGAGAGAGAGAGAGAGAGAGAGAGAGAGAGAGAGAGAGAGAGAGAGAGAGAGAGAGAGAGAGAGAGAGAGAGAGCGAAAGAAAGGAAAGAGGTAGGGATGGAGAAAAAGGAAGGGAAGGAGAGAGAGAGAGAGAGAGAGAGAGAGAGAGAGAGAGAGAGAGAGAGAGAGAGAGAGAGAGAGAGAGAGAGAGAGAGAGAGAGAGAGAGAGAGAGAGAGAGAGAAAGAGAAAATAAGAAAAAGGAGGGAGGTAGGGATGGAGAAAAAGGGAAGAAGGCCACGAGAGAGAGAGAGAGTGAGAAAAATGAATAGCTAGATAGATAAATAAATAGATAGATAGATAGACAGACAGTGATAGAGAAAGAGATAAAATCAAAGACTCAAAGCCTAGCATATAAAACATGACAAAAAAAAAAGAATGAAAATAACTAAGATTTTTGAAATGCTGTGAATGGAAAATAACATACCAACCTACACACTAAACAAACTATATATACTCTACCGGTAAAATGCATTTCAAGCAAAAAAGGTAATTGGGTTCAGTATTTAGAGAGAATTAATTAGGACTCTAATTATTACATAAGAATTCACTATATCAGACCATAGTAGGCGTTACGGATTTGTATTTCCTTGACACCGCACTATCCACTTTCATTTTGTTCCATTAATGGTGGCAGTAGTAGTATCATTATCATTGTTATTATTATTAGTATCGTTATCATTATCCTTATCCTCCTCCTCATCATCTTCGTTAGTTATCATGATTTTCATCATCATAAACATCATCTTCATCCTTATTATTGTTATCATTATTTATTTTTAGATATTATTACTATTATTATCATTATTGTCATCATTATTATCATCATTGTTGTTGATTTTGCACATGTTTATCTCATTCCTTGAAATTTCGGCAAAAAAAGTTATTTTTATTGATATTATTATTGTTAGTAATGTATACTACTGCTACTACCAGTAATAAATTATTAATAGCAATCATAATCATAAAAATAATGATGATAACAGTGATATGGATAATGATAGTAACAAAACAAAATCAAGGAATGAGGTAAAGAGATTAGGTCAGGTAAGCCTACAAACAGAATTAAATATTTTATACTGCCTATTTTTCTTAAACAGATGAATCATTATGACTTCTCCAACAGTTAAATAGTTAAATTCGAAAAACTTCTAAGTTCGAACTTATTTCTTCTTGTTCACTACTTTTATGCAGTCTAAAAGGTGTTCTTTCGTTTCTCCAACAATTCTTCTTCAGTGGGTCATTTTGAGTTGTTTTCTCAGAGTAGTATAGTCACCGATACAAATGTTTTTTTTTTGTGTGTGTATAGGCATATTCATTAAATAGTTGCGTATTCCAAGCAACTGATCGAACCACTTTTCGAAAAAAACGCTTCGAATGAAACAAAAGAAAATGGAGGTTATTTTGAATAAAACACCAGTCAATTCGACCACAAAATCAAGTTATTTTTATTTCGATTTTCTTCTCTATGATACAGCCACAGATATGATAAGCCTGTAACTGCCCAGCCCCTAAAACACTATATAGCATATAGACAAGACAGTTGGGAGTTTTCAGGGCAACGTTTACATATCTATTATAAAGTCTGAATACGTTATAGCATTATCATTTTTAAAGAGAAATAGACAAACTGACATAAAGAGTTAATTTGTAACTCGGAGACCCGACGTTGTATTTCTAAAAACAGTGATATAGTACACAGCTGAAATTTGACACAAGAATGGGTATTTCAAATGGCCTTTTTTTTTCTTAGGTATCCTGTGTCCACGACCCTCTTTTAGAAGAGTAAATAAGCGAAAATGGATGACATATTGTCCTTTGCATGTACAACAGTGACAGAAGATACAGGATAGTCAATGCATGGGTTGATATTAGATTATACAGATATGTCTATTTGGTTTATATATATTCATGCTTAAAATACTTTCTGAAGACTTTTCCTGGTTTGACGTTCGTGATGCGTAGACCGCATGGGAAGATTTTCTCCTTAGATGACTGACAGGCATGTCTTACGAAGCTATTGTTGTTCTGTCTGGCGTATGTCAATATGTCACTTGTCCTGTGAGGGATCGGTGGCAATATTGGTCTTGCGTTTTTAATAACCAGGACAGATGGAGAAGTCACACTCGCATACATATATATATATATAGTACATATGTATCCTCTGTTCTTTATGTTGATTTGTCTCGGCGGAAGATTGTGAATTTAGGTTAGGTTTTCGTGGGTTGTGTCTGCGCTATTGAGGATTGGGGTTGGAGAGGGGGTTGTGATGGTGGAGGGGTTATTGGAACAGAAAGGGAAAGGCAAACTAGGGAAGAAAATGATTTCCTATACTGAATTAAGGGTAAAAGAGGGGAACTCATGATAAAGATAAAACCATTTCGTAAAAAATCCTCCTCCATCTCTTTTTTATCTTTCAGTTTTATCTCGGAATTTCGCATTCATCAGACAAACAATCTCTTCCCGCCATTCGCCATGTCAAAACATCACTGAAGAGGAGATCAATCCGCACGCACGCGGTCTACCTCGCGAACGCTATCAGGAGGGGAGCCATATTGGAACACCCATGCAGTGAGAGCGGGAAAACAAAAAAAACAAACAAGACGTCGTTCGTGGATTGTCA
>BOPN01000528.1:100000-105000 GCA_017312705.2 Penaeus japonicus | reverse complement strand
TTGATTTTTTTCCCCTCTTTTTTATATTTGTTTATCATCAGTTTTTACCATTATTGTCATTTTTAACTGTATCGGTATTAACAACATTACTATATTTTTTAATATTGATATTATCATTATTACTAGTACTACTACAACAACAACAGCTACTACTACTACTACTATTACTATTACTACTACTGCTACTACTACTACTACTATTATTACTACTACTATTACTATCACTACTACTACTACTTCTATTACTACTACTGCTACTATTACTACTACTATACTACTCTCATTATCATTATTGTTATCAGCATTATCATTATCATCATGAGCATTGTTATTATGATAACTATCATCCTTATTTTCTATATTATTATTATCATCATGATCATTATTATCATTATCACTGGTAGTATTATCATTATTATCATTATTGATATCATCATCATTATCATGATTTCTATCATTCTCATTATTCCCTCATGACACTACGCCACTATACATGCGTGCTTCTAAGTATGCTTGCGTGTCTGTCTGTTTGATCAATACTGTTTGCTGTAAGTGTACGTAAGAGCCAAGCAAAGGTTAGTGAGAAAAGTAATCAAGAAATTTATCAGTATATGATTTTGTTTTCTTTTTCACTCACTCTCTCTCTCTCTCTCTCTCTCTCTCTCTCTCTCTCTCTCTCTCTCTCTCTCTCTCTCTCTCTCCCTCTCTCTCTCTCCCTCCCTCGCTCTCTCTCCTTTACTCTCACTCTCCAACCTCTATATCCTTCCCCTGAATTAAGACATCCCACAAAATACTCGAAATAATCTTGATTTATCCCATAAGACTCTATATAAACACATCTTTATCATAACATATTCCCAAACATATATCGCTCACCCCCCTCCCCCTCCCTTCCCCCATCCCAGCACGAGTTACGAAGTATAAGATTATCCCAGAGTAGAGCATTATCCAAATTACCCTAAGATAATGGGGGTTAGGTGTGTGTGGGGGAAGAATAATTCCCCTATTTGACAGCGATGAGGTAAGTGTGCGAGCGACCCTCTCTTATGTCTGTAATAGATGCTTCTGTTATGGGTGAGAAACATGCAAAGGTCTAGGGGAAAAATGTCGGGTGCGGGGGAAAGACAGGAGAGTTGATGGTGGATGAGGCAGGGGCGGGGGCGGGGGCAGGGCGGGGGGCGTAGGGGGGGGGGTGAGTTGAAACGATAGTTGTTTGATCATTTTTTTTGTTTATCTATTATGTATCAATGGTGAAATTCGGTTTTTGATTAAAAACGTATATAATCCATGATATGCCTCTATGAAAATCTCTGTGTATATTAGGTGGAAAAGAGTGGAAAAATAAAGATATGGAACGAAGAAGTAAGAAGAAGAAGAGGAAGAAGGGGAAGAGGAAGGGGAAGAAGGAGAGTAGGAAGTAGAGGAGGAGAAGGAGAAGAATAAAAATATATAAAACTTAGAATGTGAATAAGAATAAGAATAAGAAAGAATGACGATAATCATAATAATGAAAATAACCATAATAATGATGATAATAATAATAATGATAACAATAATAATAGTTAAGATAATAATAAGTAAGAAGAAAAAAAAGAAAAAAAAAAAAGATTATAAAAGATTATAAAAAAACACTCAACGAAAGAGGAAGCAGAAAGAGATGGATGGAAAGATATGATAACGTTGTCAACAACAATAAAGAATTACAACGAAAGACTGCTAAATGACGCATGAATAATTCAAACCGAAACAAGAGATTATGTTTTCGTGCAGCGAACTAGCTAGCGAGTATAGAGTAAGTGCCTTGCAAATTACTTAAGATACATCTGACATGCAAACAAAAAAGACGTTATACTGTGTCGGAACTTAAGTTGCGAAAAAAAATGTATGCCGTTATGTAACGAAATCGAAATATTTAACACTATCGATGTAGAATTCAAATATTTTCGAACTTCAGCTTAAGCGAACAGATAAAATGATAAAGAACAAATGAATTGAAATATGTCTAACCTACAAATGTAAATAAATATATAAGTTCATGCTATTTATTTCCATCAGGAGGAAAGTAGTAAGAAAGAAGAAAATAACAGAATATTCACACTGAAGTTTAATAGGTTAGCAAAAGTCTACGGCTACCGTGCGCCTTGTTTCACTCAGTAAGACCATTTAGATGTTAATCTTCTTCAAATATTCTGCACAGTTTAAATGATATCTTCTCACCAATGTCAGCGTTATCAATGACGTGAACGAAAGAAGGAGTGTATAATTAAAATGAAAAAAATACAACAAAGGAATGCGGAAGACAGGGGAGTGGGGAGGAGAGAGAGCAAAAAGAGAGAGAGAGAGAAGGAGGGAGGATGGTGGGAGAAGGAGAATGGCGAAAGAGAGAGGGAGAAAGGGACGAGGAGGAGGGAGATGGGAAAGGAAAAAGTAGAGGAGTAGAAGGGGAGATGAAGGAGGAATCGGCAGAAAAAAAGGAAATAGAGGAGAATTAGGAGGAGAGTGAGAAGCGAAAAATGGAAGAGGAGGAGGAGAAAAATCAGGAAAGAGGAAGGATAAGGATGGGAGGAGGGAAGAAGAGAACTCAGGTAGGAGGGATAAGGATAAAGAGAGAAGGAGAAGAGAGAGTAAGAAGGTGGAAGAGGAGAGGAAGAAAGAGGAAGAAAACTAAAGGTAAAAAGTAAAAAGATAAATAGATAATCATATGAATAATAGACAAGTTGATGAATGATTAAGAACAAAGAGAAGGGAGAGGGAAGAGAGGGATATAAGAGAGCAAAGGAGAGAGAACAATCTTGATAATAATAAAGGTGATGATAATACAAAACTCCCAATGGCCTCTGATCCTGTTTCAATTCCCCCTCCCCCCTCCCCCCTTTCCCCTCCTCTTCCTTCCTCTTCCGACTCACCCCCCTCTTCCTTCCTCTCCCGACTCACCCTCCTCCTCCTTCCTCTCCCGACTCCCCCCCCTCTTCCTTCCCCACCCTCTCCCCTCCACCCTTTCCCCACCCTCTCCCCTCCACCCCTTCCCCACCCTCTCCCCTCCACCCCTTCCCCTCCTCCACCCTCTCTCGACCAACATCTGCATAATCCCTATCCCAAGGCTCTTAATAGGAGTTGTCAGAAGGCGCTTGACAAGAAGGGACAGAATAGTAACTTCTTGCTAATGGCTGGGATCTGTCATCGATATTACTTTGACAGTTAAATTGTGTTCCCTTGACAGCTGAGGAGGGGAAGGAAGGGAAGTGGGTTGGAGGGGTGGATGGGAAGGAGGGAGGGAATGAAGGAGGGAGTGAGGGAGGAGGGATGGAAGGAGGGAAGGAGGGAAAAGATGGAGGGAAAGAGGGAGGGAGGGAGGGAGGGAGGGAGGGAGGGAAGGAGGGAGGGAGTGAGGGAGGAGGGATGGAAGGAGGGAAGGAGGGAAAAGATGGAGGGAGGGAGGGAGAGAAGTAGAGAAGGAGGGAGGAGGAGAGAAAGAGAGACAGAAAAGAGGAAGGGAGAAACGGAAGGACATAAGGATGGGAGGAAAGGAATAGGGGAAAGATGAAGGGAAAGGAAGAGGAGGGTAGAAGGGAGAGAGGGAGACGAGGAAGAAAGGGGAGAGAGGGAGGCGAGGAAGGGAGAGAGGGAGGCGAGGAAGAAAGGGGAGAGAGGAAGCCGAGGAAGAAAGGGGAGAGAGGGAGCCGAAGAAGTGAGGGGAGAGAGAAAGCGAGAATCGAAACTAGGGTGACGGTGACAGAAATGTCAAAGAAGATTAAGATTTTCTTTTTCGTGTGGCGTCAATTGTAGGTAGGGAGGGATCGAGGCAGCAGGAAGGACAGGCAGAGAGGGAGGTGATGAAAATAGAGAGGGAGAAAGGGGTGAAAGGGGAAGATAAGGAAAAGGAAAGACGGAGGTAAGGAAAGGAAATACGGAGGTAAGAAGGAGAGAGAAGAAAGAGAATAATGAAGAAAGACACATAAGAAATATCTGTAAGAAAGCAAACATAGAATAGACGAATATGAAAAGAAAGTAATCGAGAAAAAAAACAAAAAAACATAAACCTCGATATAAGCAAGATTACAAAAATACCAGCCCATATCTTTCTTACATCTCCAATAAACAAACAAATAACCAACCAAACAAACAAACAAACAAAAAAAGATCTTTCAACACCAGCTACACATCTTTTGAAATAACAACCTAATTATAACACTTTGGCATGTTGGACAGCTCCCCAGCGTGAGGACATTTTTTGGTCAGACGGAAAGAGACATGACGAAAACCTCAACGTATGAACTTACGAGGTCAAACTTGAGTTCTGTTGACGTTGAAATATAAACATGAGGATAACATTTAGCTTAGAGGCTAGAGCGAAAAGTTTTTATAATGTTGTTACTTTTGTAAATAGGTTTATTTATTGAACGTCAACATTTGTTCTTGGTACATATTGAACATTTCGATGCATACTTGATTTTAGGTTTGTAAGATTTTGCTTTATTTATAGAATTATTAGTGTGTGTATCTATTTTTCATTTTTTTTTCACGTATTTTATAATCCTATTATTACTTCTACTTTCTCTCTCTCTTTCTCTCTGTGTCTCTGTCGCTAACACTATCTATTCATCTATCGTTCTCTTTTTCTCTATCTCTCTTCCTTTCATTCTCCTTCTACAAAATAATCTAGCGATTCATTTACCAACAGCGTGTTTATTCAACTCCCCCCCACCCCCTTCAATTAATCTATCTATCAATTCTTACCAAATAGATATTCTTCTCTCATTTCCCCCATTCCTTTCTTCCCTCTTTTTTTATCTCCTCCTTTTGCCAGCTATCTCTCTTTACCATCGTCTACCCCATCTCCGTCTCTTCTTTTATTCTTGTATGCTTCTCTCCCCCTCTCCTGTTATTCTTCTTTGCTTCTCTCTATTTTCTCCTTTCCCTCTTCCTCCTGTTTTCCTCTTCTCCTTCTCTTCATCCTACTCCTCTCAATCCCTCCCACTTCCTCTCTCCCGCTCACCCTC
>BOPN01000528.1:70000-92500 GCA_017312705.2 Penaeus japonicus | reverse complement strand
AGATTTGCTATCATATCCTTCATTATTTTTCTTTCTTTATATCTCTTTTCATTATATCTTTCGCTAAAGAATTTTCGCTATTACATTTTTCTTTTATAATTTGTCTTCCGCTCTGCTATCTTTCGCTATTTATCTTCCGCTATGTTATATTTCGCTATAAATCTACTGCTAGGCTATATTTCGCTATAAATCCTCCGCTATGATATAAGTTCTCCGCTATAAGTCTTCTGCTATTATCACTGTCAACATCTATATATCACCATAGGATTCCCACTATTTTATCTATTGCTATAAGGATTTTGTTATCCTATCTTTTGCTATAAGATTTCGCTCTTCGCTCTTAGATTTTGACTATTCTATCGTTCGCTAGATATCTCCTGCTATTCTATCTTTCGCTATATAGGTTTCGCTATGTCAGCGCTTCCAGTAGGTTACCTCTTCAACCCTCTAGCGAAAAAAAGCTATTTCGTTCAGCTGCTAAATCCGCTTGCATAATGCGTTTGTCAATTTAGCACAATTCAGCTGCGTTTGCAATAGTGTTATCGATATATTTTATTTTTTAACGTTTGGTGAATCGAGCATTTTCCTTTTCTGTCTTGTATGTGAGCATGTGTGTTTTGGTAGTGTGTGTGTGTGTGTGTTTGTTTGTGTGTGTGTGTGTGTATGTTTGCGTGTTTCTCATCAACTCTCCCTTTCTCTGTCTTTCTCTCTCTCTCTCTCTCCTCTCTCTCTCTCTCTCTCTCTCTGTCTTTCTCTCTTTCTCTCTCTGACTTTCTCACTCTCTCTCTCTCTCTCTTCCTCCCTATCTACCTATCTATCATTCCATCTATCTATCGTTTCTTTTACCTTTTACCTTTCTTTTATTAATTCTTCCACCCCACTTTTAAAAAGGCTTATACTTGATGTACTGACCTCAATGAGAACCCAAACTTCCCTGGATTACGTAATGGAACGGCTAGCGACCACAGAGTCATTATAATTGCAATATGAATGACACTATATATTCATTATTCACTGTAATAAACGTTTAGCTCCTCCCTCTATCCCTCCCTCCCTCCCTTCCCTTCCCCCTGGATTCCTACTCTCCCCTGAGCTTTATATAGTATATCTAACACATTTGATTTTTAAATATTTAGGTTCGTCTTTTAGTTAATACTATTATCTTTCTTGTCTTTCTTGAGTCTAAGGGTGAGAAATGGGTGGTAATTATCATAATCATAATATTCATAATATCGCTATCAGTATGAATCCCTAGATTTATCATCAAAAAGTCAATCTCTATCTTTAATCATCAAAGTATTTTTTCTCTCTTTATCTTTAAAAAAATCCTCTTATTACAAAGTTCATCTATCCATCTATGCATTTCTTAACTTAAATAATTTCCTAATTTCCTATCTAACTTCTTCTTATCTGAAAGAACTTCCTCTTCTCATATTCTCTATTTACTCATGTATCTCTTTATTTCTTGTCTGGGATTTCGATTCATTCGAAAATTCCAGAAAGTCCATAGGTACCTTTTGAATAATTCTGAAGATCAATACTAAGCTTTCTCTGTCTCTCCGTTTCACTCCCTTTGTATGTTTATTTACATATCTATTCACCTAAAGCTTGAGTGGTTTGCTGAAGTATGTGAGAAAGATCATACTAGTTGTTCACTGTGAGAAAAAATACGGATTTGCATTATGTTAATGAATAGAGAAAATACTTTGTTCGAGGGCTATACTGTGTAATCAGAAATTAGGTGGATGGTATATATATATTTTTTTCTTTTAGTAACAGACTGCAGAAACACATACTCGTATATACATTTATATGTATGTGTACTGTATACATACATACATACGTACAAACACACATACACACACACAAACACACTCAAATAGATGAATGAATAATTGAATAAATGAATAGATAATTCTACATATATCTATATATGTATATATATGTATATATATATGTACAGTATATGTGTATATATGAATATATATATATATATATATATATATATATATATATATATATATATATAGATAGATAGATAGATAGATAGATAGATATAAATGCATATCTCACACATAACGTTATCAGATTCTGCTTCGAAATGAATTTATCCTTCCCAGTAGCTCTTCACTGCTCCCAATTCCCCTATTCTGACTTAATCCAGCCGAGCGAGGCAGGAATAGCGCTTTAGGTGGGCTGAAGAGGAGGTGGAGGGGGAGGGGGAGGAGGAGAGGGAGAGAGGGGGGAAGGGGAGAGGGGGGGGGGGTGAAATAACGGACGTAGCATTTTCGAATGAAATTGCTCCAGAGAAAGTTGATGTGTTCTTGTGTTTACTAGATTTTGTATTTATTTTCTTTTTTTTTCAATGTGTGTCTTCGGTACTAGTATTTGTGGACAAATCGAAAACTTAGGGATAACAGTGCTATTATTAATCCTACTATAATAATGATCTTTATCTTAAATTCGACTATTTCGTCTTTGACAAAAATATATATCAAGTTTTGGCTTATTCTAGCTTCTAGTTTCAAGCCATGGCATTATATATTATGCCTTATGTCACACCTTCGGCACCCTCTAAGGCACTGTTAAATTATCTGGCACTAGATCCTGTGAGACAAGATAAGCAGGTCAGTGTGTTAACCTCATTACTGGTATATTAGACACGTGCATATATAAATGGAATATACATGTGTGCGTGTGTGTGTGTGTGTACATGTTGTGTGTGTGCTGTGTGTGTGTATGTTGTGTGTGTGTGTGCATGTTGTGTGCATGTTGTGTATATGTGTGTGTGTGTGTGTGTTTTTTTTGTGTGTGCATCTCTAAACCTATGTAAATATATATATGTGTCATCTGTGAATATATAACTTTTAGTTTGTGAATAAGTAAGTGTAAGGAAATATATATGCCACATAACCACAAAACCAGTCTTTCAATTCCTACATATAAACAAAACTAAATAAACAATCACAACCTAATCTCCTTCAATCACACAACCATATTCTTCTAATCGATACTAACTGTCCACCTCTTTGTCTAAATCCATTTATTTTTATTGTCTAAATCCATTTCTTTTTTTTCTTTTTTCCTTTTCAAGACTAGGTCAGCGAGGACAACAAATTTCCTTCCATGGTTCAAACGAGTAAGTAACAATTGGATTTCGCTTTGCCCTTTAAAGACTTGTTTCTCATTCATGGAAAAGATTAAGACCGGTCTCACATCCGCCTAACTTTAATGTTGTCTCCTTCGTCTCTTTTTTCTCTTTTTTTTCTTATCCTCTTCTTCGCTATTTATATTTTTTATTCTCCTTTATGTCCAATCTCCCTCTATGATCCTGCTCTCTTCCCAATTTTTCTCCTTCTTATTGTTTATTCTTTGACTCTTTCTTCTTCTTCTCCTTTATCTCCTCCTTCCTATTTTTTCTTTGTATCCCTCATTTTCTTCGTCTCCTTCCCCTTCTCCTTCTCCTCTTTCTATTCCCTCTTATTAGTCACCTTCTCCTACTTCTTCCTCTCTTCCTATTCCTTCTCCCTTCCTACACATCCTTCTACTTCTTCTTCCATTCCCTTTACATCCCAATTTTCTTCTTCTTCTTCTCCAAATCCTACATCGCCAATACAAGTGGCCGAGAATGCGTGAAGATCTCACTTCTAAACGTGTAATTGGAATGAAATTGGCTATTTCTTTCCCCTGGAAGAGGGCACTTCACTACTGTGGCTAAGAAAGTTTTATCCCTGCGTTCGCATACTTCGGAAGATAGAGAAAGAGGGAGAGAGAGAGAGAGAGAGAGAGAGAGAGAGAGAGAGAGAGAGAGAGAGAGAGAGAGAGAGAGAGAGAGAGAGAGAGGGGGGGGGGGAGAGGGAGAGAGAGAGGGAGAAGGAAAGAGAGAGAGAGAGAGGGAGAGAGAGAGAGAAATAGAGATAGATAGATAGGTGGATAGAGAAAGAGAGAGAAAGAAAGAGAGAAAGGGATGGAGAGAGAGAGAGAGAAAGAGAAAGAAAGAGATAGAGATAGATAGAGAGATGGGGGGGGGGGGGAGAGAGAGAGAGAGAGAGAGAGAGAGAGAGAAAGAGAGAGAGAGGGAGATAAAGAGAGAGAGAAAGAGAGAGAGAGAGAGTTCATCCTTTTACTCTGGGAATTAAAAATGTGTAATTCAGGTTGAATCCCATTGATCCGGAATTGTAATGTCCGGAAGGATGCGATAAATAGTTTAGTTTGTACTACAGCCGCAATGCAGTATGAACATATATTACTGTATTACGAAGTCACTATTTCTTTTACCTATTTCTTTCACCGTAAACGTTATATTCATAATCACTCTTATCATCTGCATTAATATCTTAGTAACAACAATAATATATTACAGAGAATTATGAAAAGTGTTTTAAGTATCGAAGTTCCGCGGTTTGGTAATCTATAATCCGGCAACGGGTAAGTCCCAAGTTTGCCGGATTAGAGAGGTTTAAACAATAGTTTTCCCTTCACTTCACCCATTTAAACAGAAAATGGGAAACGGGTTCTCTTAGCATGGGAGACTATTCAAATCCCCAAACACGTCGTTTATTCGCATTTAGGTGACATAACCTTGCGCGACATGCTTTGATTTTCTCGTTGAATTAATTAACAAATGTCGTCCGAAATGCTAATCCGTAATTCAGGTTTGGCTGATTTTTTTTTGTTTGTTCTTGTCTAATTTCATAATACCAAAGCATTTGCACTGAATTCATGAATGTAACAGTCTTTCGTTTCTTGTGATTGTGGTAAAATCGAGGGCCTTTTAAATACAAGCTTGGGTAATATGATAAGTTGACTCTTCCTGTGGTTTATAAATTTATTAAATTATTCATTTGTCTACTATTCTTCCCTTTAAGTGACATTTTAGCAAAGAAAGGGTGACGAAAGATGGCGCGTACGTCATTGCCGCCATCGTATTACCACATAATCCCAGGGAAAGTGACCCGGTTTCCCTTGTCCTTGGAGACTAATGTAGTCATCGAAGACTTTGCATTTCAAAAAGACAAGCAGCGCTCTAGAAAATTGCTAAATAGGATAAAGGGCCCGTCGTATCCCGGTCCCTTCACAAGAACTTATTCAATCATCATATATAAGGAAAGGAATTGATACTTTTCTGTTTGAGAATTAATTTCCCCTTTCATGCAGGGTGAAAAAATTGCAAAACAGCAACTTTTTTCCACTATCTTATCGGATGCAAATTATCTTTCATCTAGGGAAACCCATTCATAAAACACTACAAATAGCTGCCGTAACCAGGCGAAAATCAGGAACCAAAAATCTCAAACACGTAAAAAAGAGGGAAGAAAAATTGATACGGTTCATTACTGAGTCTCCCTCGCTAATATCACTCTGGAACACAATACTGTTATCAGTATCTATTGGATACGGTAAATTAACCACTTCACGGGAAAAAAGCAATTGGTGTAATTAACCCGCATTCATTCTCTTTCCTTTTGAGCAGTTTAAATAAGCGATTAGTCTATCTCTCTCTCTTCTCGAAATTGTGTGACCGTTAATTTTGGCGGGAAGTGGTTTTCTTCGTAATGCAGGCGCGGTAATTCGTTATTTTTTTTCAGATTGTATGGTTTCATGGCTAATGTGTTTTTTGTTTAATCGTTCATTTTTTTAGGTTGTTGCGGTCTTTGTAAGTTTAGATTTTTTTTTTACCATTTCTTACTGTTACTTTGCTTGTCGTTGTAATTTGTATCAAGATTTTGCATTTATCATCATTGTTCTTATGATGAACATTGCTATTATTTTTAGCAACATTATTATTTACTACTGTTATTATTATCATTTTCATTATTATCACCACTATAATTTTCGTATAATTAACATATGATTATTCATCATTATTGTGATCAATCCTACTATCATCGGACTTACGAAATTTAAGACAGTAAATGATCCCTTTTCCTTCGTCTTTGTGACTATCACTTATTGTTGACAGAAGCTCAAAAATAATAACAATAAAACCACTCCCATCATTATCAGCATATAAAAAATTCTTCATCCCCGTACCATTTTCATTAACTTTACAGGTATATTGATGACCACCAAAACCCTGTCCACATCGCGACACAGGTAAATGCGGCAAGTTAATCGCATTACATCGATCCAGAACAAGCCACAATAAAGCCATGACGACAGGAGAACGATCATATTCCTCTCCACATCATCCTACCATCATCTATTCATATATCCATTCGCTTCCGATCGGTCTATTCCTCTCCTAACCTATCCTAACCATTTATATCTATTCATTTAAGATCAGTCGAATCCTCGCGGATCCAGGTGAATCCGACGAACGGTGGTGGAGTGATGAATCCGGTGCTTACACGAACGTCGAGGAGGCGGGGCTGGGATTCGCATACGCCTGTCATCAACACCTGGGGCCACTCGACGGCACTCACGTGGCAGGCATCAGATAGCTAGCGTGTGCGATAGGTTAATTCGTGCCTCGATATTTAATGGGAATCATCATCGGTGTTCTAAGACCTGTTGCCACGTGGCTCTGACATTACCTACCGGAAGCCACGTCGTATTGAGTACCTGGCGTTGTTCTGTTGTTTCTCCTCTTATTCTATTTTATTCATTGACCTTATACTTCTCTTTCTCTTTGGGTAAATAGCGAAAGGGAAATAGATGAAATATATTGATTCGGAATTGGCTTAATTGACTTTTGGGGGCATGTTTAATTGGCGACAAAAGGCATATTGAATAAAGTGTTGGGACAAGCAAACATACAGAGAATAACAAGTGACTGGCGCTTTGGTTCTGTAGAACTGAATCGAATTCTGTTCAAATGCGTAATAAAAAAAACTATTTCAAACATATTCGTGAGAGTGGTATATCATAGTGTTAAAGTAATATGTATAGCATAGCATCAATAAATGATTTTTTTTTCAATCTAATTGGAAAGTATTAAAGAAAAAGATATATTCTTTTTAAATGAACAGCTAGAAACGAGATTACCTTTCTATCTCTCTCTCTCTCTCTCTCTCTCTCTCTCTCTCTCTCTCTCTCTCTATCCCCTCCCTCCCTCCCTCTCACCCTCACTTCTCCACCCATCAATAAACCAATCTATCCATCTATCCATCTAACTCATGCCATCAACAGATCCTCATGCGCTTACATAACGAGTTAGTGCTAATCCTTTCCCGAACTTTCCTCTTCAACCGGTCAACCAATCTGCCAAGAAATCTCAAGAAATATGACCCGCCGAAGAAGAAACAGAAATGTTATCAGAAAAAGAGAAAAAGAAAAAGAAAGAAAGGAAGAAAAAGAATGTACGATAATTGGACGAAGGAATTGGTGAGGAAAGAAAATTTGTAGTTCATGTTTGATCTGTTTTTATTTTCTTTGTTTTTCTTTTTTGTTGCTGTTTTTTTGTTGTAGTTGCTATTTGAATTGCATCTGATTATTATTATTGTCCTCATCATTGTTATAACTGCTATTGGTATAGTGTAAACTATCCCTATCATTATTATTATCATTATTATTATTACCATTGCTATTGCTATAATAATGATCATCTTTATTATTGTTATCATGATCAATATTATCATCGTTATTATTATCATTATCATTATGAGTATTACTATCATCGTCATTATTATCACCACTAACATTATGAGCATAATCATCATCATTATTATCATTATCATTGTCATTATTATTACTATCATCACCATCATTATCATTTCTCTTCCGCCTCCCAAAGAGCTTATAGGGAAACAGGCCTTTTGCAGCAATCAGTCAAGCAAACGTTTTCTGCAATTGCTACACATGTTTTCCCACGTAGGGCTTTTAGCGTTATGTGTTTCATCACCTCTTCCGTGATCGGCTTTGGATGTGAGGGGAAGGTTTCAAAACAAGAGAGAGAGAGAGAGAGAGAGAGAGAGAGAGAGAGAGAGAGAGAGAGAGAGAGAGAGAGAGAGAGAGAGAGAGAGAGAGAGAGAAAAGAGAAGAGAGAAGAGAGAGAGAGAGAGAGAGAGAGAGAAAAAAAAGAGAAGAGAGAAGAGATAAAGTGATAGAGAGTCAGAATCAGACAAAGAGACAAAGACAGTCAGGCAGACAAAGACAGAGACAGTCAGACAGACAAAGACAGAGAGTGAAACAGATAGAGTGAGGAAGGGAGAGCGAGAGAGACGAGGAAAAGAGAGGGAGAAGTGTATAAGAAATAGAGAAAAAAAGAACAAGAGAGAAAGGAGGGGAGAGGGAAAGAAAATCAGAGAGAGAGAAAAAGATCGGAAGAGAGAGGACAGAAAGAGTGAGAGAGAGAGAGAATCTAACGAAAGAACAAGAGATGGTGAACGAGACTGAAAAAATAACAACGACAAGCATAGGACAAAGAAAAAGGGAATAACCGAAAAATGAATGCTAAAACTAGTGAAAAAGAAATCGACATTGAGAATAATAAATCCCTGTCAGACCAAAGACTTCGATACAAGGGGAAAAATGGAGGACAGACAGACAAACAGACAGACAGACAAATAGAGGGGAAAAGAGGGGAAAAGAAAGCGGAAGGGGAGGGAAATAGATAGATAGATAGATAGATAGATAGACAGAGGTAAAGAGAGGCAAATGGGAGGAAAATAGACAGACTGATAGACCGAGGGTAAAAAGAAGGGAATGGTAGATAGAAACATAGAAAAGTTGAATTAAAAGAAGAAGAAAAAAAAGAAAAACATAAAGACAAATAGACAGACGGAGGGAAATAGAGGAAAAGAGAGAAGTATTTGGCAAAGAAAGAGGGAAGAATGGTAGGAATGGTAGATAGGAAGGAAGGAAGGAAAGGGGAGGGGTCAAATGGTCACTTCCCTCAAGGGTCTTGCCGATATCCCCTCCTCCCCCTCCCAACCCCCATCCCCTGTTCCCCCCCACCTCCGTCCCCCTCCTCCCTCTCCCCTCTTTCCCCCCTCACACACAAGCTATAAATCATTCAGATTCTCGTGTTGTAGCAGAGGGGAAAAGGAGGGGTGGACAAGAGGGATGGAAGAGGAGGAGGATGGAGAGGGGAGGAGAGGTGGGGGGGATGGAGAAGGGAGGGGGGACAGGGGAGGGGGGAGGAGGAGGATGGAGAGGGGAGGAGAGGTGGGGGGATGGAGAAGGGAGAAGGGAGGGGGGTGGAGGATGGAGAGGGGAGGAGAGGTGGGGGGATGGAGAAGGGAGGGGGGAGGGGGGTGGAGGGATGGAGAAAGGAGGAGAGGTGGGGGGATGGTGAGATAAAGGGAGGTGGGGGGTATTGAGGGGGGAGGGGAGAAAGGGGAATGGAGAGGGGAAGGGGGGACGAATTGAGAGGACGGAAAGAAGGAGATATTCTAGCCGGTTCAGTGGGTGTTTTCCCGGAAATATAACATTGGTTGTTACTGTTCATTTTCGTGATTTCAACACCTACAAACACCTGTACACGTACTTACACATACATATACACACATACATCCAAAAACACCCAAACACAAACACACACACACACACAAACTAACACACACATACCCAAACACACACACATATACACAAACACACACACACACTCAACAACGATAAACACACCCCCAGCCATCACTCCCAAAAACACAAATACACATTGAAACACATTAAAAAAAAGTTTTTTTTTTCTTCGTTTTCCTCCAAGGACTTCCTCGCTTTGTTGAAAGTCTTGAGACGAGAAATTCCAACTTGTTTGAAACAAGTCTTGTGCAAACACCTAAGGAGCCATCTGTAATGTTACGGATTCTATTGGATTTATCTCAGATGTTTTGGGAATTTTGAATTATTATTATTGTTCTTGTTGTTGTTGTTGTTCTTGTTATTATCATTGTTGTTGTTATCACTATCATTGTTGTTGTTATCACTATCATCATTATTATTATCATTATCATATCATCATCCTCATTGTTATTACTCAAATCTGTGATAATATCATTATTGTCATATCACATCATCATCATTGTAATAGCTTCATATCATGATAAAAGGTACATACTTATAAGAAGAAGAAGAACAATAATAAAAAGAGAAAGAAGAAAAAAGAAGTTAAAGAAGAAGAAAAAAAGGGTTGAGGAAGAAGATTCTGATGACCTTCCTTGACCCTACCGCACCCAGGTCAGGTCAATATCCATCAAGTCTGGATTAAGATTAAGTGATCGCAAGACGTTTTGCGGTAGCTGGCTGCGGCGAGAGGGTGTGTGAGGGGAGTCTTTGATGAGGGGAAAGGCGAGGGGGGAAAAAAGGGATAAAATGGGATAGGAGAGGAGGGAGGGAATAGTGGAGGGAGAGAGGGAGGGAGGGAGGAAATAGTGGAGGGAGGGAGGGAGGGAGACAGGGAGGAAATAGTGGAAGGAGGAAAGGAAGGAGGGAGGGAGGAAATAGTAGAGGGAGAGAGGGAGGGAGGAAATAGTGGAAGGAGGGAAGGAGGGAGATAGATAGAGAGAGAGAAAGAGGAAAAAGCGTGGAGAAAGAAGGAGGTAGCTAATATAAGAAAGGAGGGAAAAATCGGAAAAAAGAAGTAGAAGGAAAAGAGAGGGAGAAACATAGGGAATAAGGAGAAGGAAGAAGGAAAGGAGAGGAAAGAAGAAGGACAAATGTGCAGAAAAAGAGGGAAAAAAAGTGTGAGGGGGAAAAGGGAGATTGAAGAGGGAAAAAATTGATGGAGGAGGAAAAATAAAATAGGTATGTGGAAGAGGGGAAGTGGAGGAAAAAAAAGATGAGAAGGGCAGGGCAGAAGGAGAAGGGGGGGGGGAGAAGGAGAAGGGGTGGGTGGGTGGGGAGGATGTACTCCACCTCTCGGCAGGGGGTGGGTGGAGTCTACAGGAGAGAAGATATATTTTCCCACTAAGCTGAGAAGATGTCGGGAAAAAAAGGAAAATGCTCGCACGGTACTTTTTCTGCGTTTTCCTTCCAATATATATATATATATATATATATATATATCTTCTTATATATTCTTATAACCGATAGTAAAAATATGTATGATACATAACTAGAAAAGATTGTCAAATTGCGAAAATAATGATAATAGTAATAATAATGATAATAATAATAATAATTATAAAACGAAAACGAATAAGAGGATGAGATAGAAGAAGACGAAGAAGGAGACGAGGAAGACGAAAAAGAATAAGAATAAGAAGAAAAAGAAGAAGAAAAAGAAGACAAAGAAGACGATGAAAGAATAAGAAGAATAAGAAAAAAATAAGACAAAGAAGACGATGAAAGAAGAATAAGAATAAGAAAAAGAATAAGAAAAAGAAGACGATGAAAGAAGAAGAAAAAGAAGAATAAGAAAAAAAGACAAAAAAGACGATGAAAGAAGAAGAAGAATAAAAAGAAAAAAGACGAAGAAAACGAAGAAAAAGAACTTTAATATCCTAATTCATAGCCACCGATGATCCATCTAACTGTCGAAGTTATCACAGGTGCGCCCAAGAGAGGGAGGGGGAGGGGGGAGAGGGGGGGAGGGGAAAGGTTGAAGGTTGGATTTGAGGGGGGGGTGAAGGTTGGATGGGGGGGTGAAGGTTGGATGGGGGGAGGGGGGGTTAGGAGGGGAAGAGGGAGAAAAGGGGGGGGGGGAGAAGGTTGAAGGTTGAAAGGTTTGGTGATGAGGAGGGACTGGGGGAGAGGGGAAGAGGGAGGAGGAAGGAGGAGGAGGGAGGAGGAGGGAGGAGAGGGAGGGAGGAGGTAGAAGGTAAAGGAGGGAAGGAGTGAGGTTAAAATGGGTGGGCGGGCGGGGATGGGGGAAGAGGTTGGAAGGAGGAATCAGGAAGGAGGAAGCAGGAAGGATGAGGAAAGAAGAAAGAAGAATGAAGGAGGTAGGATGACAAGGGAAGTGGGAGAAGAGGAAGAAAGAGATGGAAATGAAGAAGTAGGGAGGGAGGGGAAGAAGAAAGGAAGGAGGTGAGAGAAGGCGAAAGGAAGGTTTGGCGGGGGTGAAGGAAAAAATGGAGAGAAAGAGGGAGAGAGAGAAAGATAGATAGATAGATAGAATAGATAGATGAATAGATAGATAGATAGAGAGAGAAATAGATAGATAGATAGATAGAAATAGATAGATAGAATAGATAGATAGATGGATAGATAGATATATAGATAGATAGATAGAGAGAGAGAACAAGAGAGAGATAAAAGAGAAAGAAAGATGAAGAGAAAACAGGGAGAAAGGAAAGGCTTTGGAATATATCTCTCTCTCACCCTCACTATGCACTCGTATGACCCTGTCGTGACAAAGACAAAACGACCTGTGTGCCCCCCTCCTCACCCCTCCCTCCCCTCCCTCCCTTTCAACTCTCCCTTCTCCACCTTCCATTTCTCATCCCTCCACCTACTCTCCACCCCTCCACCTACCGTCAATCCCTCCACCTACACTCCACCCTTCATCCCTCCACCTGCACTCCACCCTCCACCCCTCCACCCGTCCACCTACCCTCCACCTACCCTCCACCCTCCACCCCTCCACCTACCCTCCACCTACACTCCACCCTCCACCCCTCCACCTTCCCTCTCCTTCGCCTTCGCTACATAAAAAGCAAACTTTGTCCTCAGACAATATTTGACTCTTTCAAAGGCGTGATGGCTCAACCGCGGGCGTCTATGTTGATGGTTGGCCGCCCCTGTTCTTAAGCCTTGGGCGGTTCTTGGTGATGTGTATATGTATGTGTATATATATATGTATATATATATATATATATATATATATATATATATATATATATATATATATGTATGTATGTATGTATGTATGTATGTATGTATACACACATATGCGAGTGTGTGTGTGTGTTTTTTTTTTTTTTTTTGTGTGTGTTTGTATGTGTGTGTGTGGGGGGGTGTCTTTGTTTGTGTTTTTTTGGGTGTGTAAGGGGGGGGGGCTGGGTGTTTGTGTGTGTGTGTGTTTGTATGTTTGTGTGTGCGTGTGTGTGTGTATGTGTGCGCGCGTGTGATTAAATGAAGAAAAAAAAAAAAGCCTCAAACGGAGAAGTCTGAAACGTCAAAGGATTCTTCCAAAACCTTCCTTCGCAATATTACATGTTCAGTTGAACACCTCAGACCGCTGTTAGCTCCTTTTGTTCGCGCAATGACCATCAATCTCGTGCCATCTCGAAATCCGTTCAAAACTCGATTTGCAACCCGGTTTGCGTCGGACAATTCGATTTTCTCCCTTTAACCCCCCCCCCACTCTCCCCCATCCCCTCACCCCTTTACTCCCTCTCCCCCTCTCGGTGCGTCCCTCTCCCCCTCTCGGTGCCTCCCTCTCCCCCTCTCGGTGTCCTCCCGCCTCCCTCTCTTCCTCCCTCTCCCCCTCTCGGTGTCCTCCTCTCTCCCTCTCTTCCTCCCTCTCCCCCTCTCGGTGCCTCCCCCCTCCCCCCTCCCTCTCTTCCTCCCGCCTCCCTCTCGGTGTCCTCCCGCCTCCCTCTCTTCCTCCCCCCCTTTCCCTTCCCCATCCACCCCTCCCTTCTCCCTCCCCTCCCCCCCATCCAGAAGCTTTCACCCCCTCCAAACAATTTTCTCTGTCAGATTCTGCGGTTAAGCCCATCCTCGCCATCTTTTTTACCTCCTTATTCAAGGAGAGACGAAAACAGGTATTCAGCACGTGTGTATGTGTTTATATATAAATAAATAAATAAATATATATATATATATATATATATATATATATATATATAGAGAGAGAGAGAGAGAGAGAGAGAGAGAGAGATGGATAGATAGATAGATAGATAGATTGAGAGATAGAGAGAGAGAGAGAGAGAGAGAGAGAGAGAGAGAGAGAGATATATAGATAGATAGATAGATAGATAGAGATAGAGATAGATAGATAGATAGAGATAGATAGATAAATAGAGATAGATAGGTAGATAGATAGATAGATAGATAGAGATAGATAAATAGATAGATAGATAGATAGAGAGAGAGAGGGAGCAAAGCCTCGACATAATTCCAGCGGTCACTCCAATAAAAATATAAAAGTCACCCCTGCTCGGTATATGAACGAGCGTTTACACCAATAGTGGAGTCGGAAGCAGAGATAAAGATGGCGAAAAAGGAAGAGGGGAGGAAGGAAGAAGAAGAAGAAGAAAAACAATAGAGGAAAGGGTAGAGACAGAGAGAAAGGCCAGAGAGATAGAGAATCGATCGAAATTCTCAAATGGATTCAGATTTCGTTGAAAAGAAAGGCCAAAGTAATATGAACGAATGGTATATTAACCCTATCCTATTCATATGAATAAATATATATATATATATATATATATATATATATTGTCATTGTTGTTGTTTAGTAAGGGAGAGAATGTGTATATTTGCGAGCAAAAAAAAAAAAAAAAAAAAGTCTCATTTTGGGACAAGTAGATCTTTCTGTACAATAGATTCAGATAGATTTTTATTGAGAGTCTCACCTATCTTGCCGACTCGAGCCAATTAAAGCAAAATTACAATTGATGGTGACAAGAGGATTTTGAGAGGGGGGAAAGGAGGGGTAAGGAGAGAGAGAGAGAGAGAGAGAGAGAGAGAGAGAGAGAGAGAGAGAGAGAGAGAGAGAGAGAGAGAGAGAGAGAGAGAGAGAGAGAGAGAGAGAGAGAGAGAGAGGGACAGGGAGATATATATATATATATATATATATATATATATATATATATATATATATATATATATATATATATATATATTATATATATATATAGATAGATAGATAGATAGATAGAGCGAAGAGGACGGGGTACAGAAAGAGAGAGAGAGAGAGAGAGAGAGAGAGAGAGAGAGAGAGAGAGAGAGAGAGAGAAAACAGGGAGAAACATAGAAATAAAGAGAAAGGGGAGGAAAAGAGAGAAGGATAGGGGGGGGATATCATTACTACAAAATGATATTGCAAACTCAATTAACTATCTCGATAAAGCCTAAATTGTTTAATAAGGCCACTATATACTGGTAAACACACACACACACACATACACACAAGCGTACATGTGAGTTTGCGCTCGTGTGTGTGTGTGTGTGTGTGTGTGTGTTTGTGTGTGTGTGTGTGTGTGTCTGTGTATCTAAGTATGGCAACAAGTCTCATTCATTTCCTTCACCTCGAATTTGAAACAAAGGCAAACAAACTGTAGCAAAACTTTGACATTCAATTCTTCATGACTAAATATAAAAAGGGGAATATTTCTGTTTTATAAATTCTGCAAACTGTTGATGTACATATTCGAATATTACCTTATTTTGCAATGAAACTTGAGTGTTAAACGTCATACTAGTTTTGCAGACTGAAAATTCACATATTACTAGTATGTACATTTTCCTACGATATTTTTATTGTGTAATTTGGTTCATTGGATTTAATGCTAATGGAACTGATTAGGATAAAAGCAAACGCACTGTGAATAAAAATTGCAATCTAAGTACATGTTTGCAATGTTGAAATCAATTTATTCGTTTCCTTATTAAGCAAAGTCGTAATGGTGACAATGATCTCTTGTACTCTTGTAGTATCTACTGAAGCCATAGCACTGAGCTCCAATTACGCTAGAAGTTATCAGTAGAAACGTATTAATATGAATTATCAAATTATATTGCATCTTTTCCATATCGTGTCTTTTGAAAATACCCAGACGTCAGCTCTACTTGCTATCATTTAGTCTGTTTCTGTTTCTTCTATTTTTTTTATCACGCCTTTTGTCTGTCTGTCTGACTCTCTTTCTCTTTCTTTCTCTCTCACTCTCTGTCTCTCTCACTCTATCTCTCTTTCTATCTATCTTTTTTTTTTCTCTCTCTCCCTTCCTCCCTCTCTCGCCCCCATCTCTCTCTCTCTCTCTGTATCTATCTATCTCCCTCTCTTCCTTTTCGTTCTGGGAATCCATTATTAACCCGATCCCATAGCTCGTTCTCTTTCATCGTTGAGAAACCTTGGAAGAAATGCATTGCAAATGGTTTATTACGAAGTTGCACGAGCAATATTGTCACTTCTGGGGATGCAAATATTCTATTTTCGTTTTGATAGTCCCCCTCTCTTCGGATTTTTAAAATCTATTTAAATTTTCTTTCATTCTCTTTGAAGCTCTTGGGGTTTGCATAGAGGTCGCTTCACTGTATAAACAATTCTCTATTTGCAATGATAAAAAAAAACTAATGTGTTTCTTCTCGTATCTTCATGGTAGTTGAATTCCTTTTTTTTGTCTATTTTTTCGATCAAAGGTAGAAGATATGATAGAAGGTTCATGAATATAAAAATAACAAGTAAAAAATAATGCATAAAATACTTCCCTTTCTGTTCGTTTCATTCCGAGAGAGAAAATCATTGCAAGTTCACAGCGTCTTGTCTCAGTTCCTGTGTGCATGACGCGGTAACAATGGCTATGAACACACCAACAAAGGTTCAGAGGAAATCTTTTGTGACAAAAAATTCATGCATCATTCTAGACAAAAGAGGAGACAAAGTTATGACGTTTAGATCTAAAAAAAATGTATATAACATGAATTTAATTTTACAGACAATAGAACGAAACAACAGGTGGCTGTTTATATTTTTGGTGGCAATTGGGATATATTATTATTTTTTTTTTTATGTGTGTGTGTGTGTTTTGAAATCCTGTCTTTATCTTTTTTTGTGTGTGTGAAAAATGATATAATCAGAGAATGTATTCAAGTGTGTTATTTTATGGGTATGCAAAAATAGTTGAAAGTCAAAGGTATAGTATTAAATAAAGAAAATAGTCTGCTTGACACGTATCGTTACTATGTCCTTCATAAAAGTATTTTTTTTTATCATTTTTTTCTATGTGAGTGTGAATACATGTGTTTATGTCAGTGTGTTTGTGTATAGCAGTGTGAGTACGTGCTTGCGTTTGCACATATATCCGTGTGAATGCGCGTGTATGTCCGTTTGTACATGTGTGTATGTACGTCCGTATCTGTTTCTGCGTCAGTATGTAAATATGATTGTCAACGAAGCACCAACGCTATTCTATCATATAGCTTTAGTATTAGCCTTATAATCCAATTCTAGTCTTGACCAGCCTAGAAATGCTATCAACCGAAGACTTGTCTGCTATAATGACGGGAAACGAGAGGAAAATCTCCCTCGGACGCCTACGTAAATATCGCTCGTGTCCTGAGTTTTATCTGGAGGGGTAAGAGGTAGAGAGAAATAAAGAAAGAGCGAGAGATAGATAGATAGAGAGATAGGTAGAGAGAGAGAGAGATAGAGATAGAGAGAGAGATAGATAGAGAGATAGATTGATAGAGATCGATAGATCGATCGATAGATAGATGGATAGAGAGAGAGAGAGAGATAGATCGATAAATAGATAGATCGATAAATAGATAGATAGATAGATAGATAGAGAGAGAGAAAGAGAAAAGAAAAACAAGTTAAAAAAAAAAAAAATAAAATGTTAAAAAGACATCCAGAAGAAAGAAAAATGATAATGACACTGCAAACCTTTCGGCTTCTCCTTTGCTCTTCAAAATGCGAAATCTTATACCGATGAAACTCTGACCGATTTTCTTTCTCGTTAATATTCAAGCAAATGTTTTAGAAATGCAGGTTTCGGAATACCGTGAATTATGACGGTCGCTGGGTATCATTTGAACACGTATACCCTTTCCATAAACACATATATATTTTCCTGTCGTCACAACATCATGTTTAATGTTGTGAGGGAAAATTTTGACTAATTTCTAACTATTTCTTTGACTTCTCTCTCTCTCTTCTTTTCTGTTTCTCTATTATGTCTTTTTCTGGCTCTCTCTTCGTCTGTGTTTCTCTATCTCTCTTCGTCTGTATTTCTCTATCTCTCTCTATGTCTGTTTTTATATTTTTATCTCTCTCTCTCTCTCTCTATGTGTGTGAATGTGTGTGTGTATGAGGAAGCTCAATTTACCCTTAAACTCTTTAGCACTAACATTGGGAAACATTTATTTCCTTGCAATTGCTATGTACTCAAAAGCTTTTCACAAGCTATTGCTTTTATCAACATCGTATCCACACATAATAATTCCGAGAGTAATTCATATCCATCTTTATTTAATGAATTTTCCTTCCTATTCATAATATATTTTAGGATGTTCTTTTGAGCATAATTACTCATATTCAATCACCAGTGATGGCGAAAGACTGTGCTAATTATCCTAAATCACTAATCACGTTTAAACAACCTATTGTTCCAAGACACAAAAGACCTAATGATATTCTGTACAAAAGATACTTATTTCTAAGCCATCTAAGAAAAAAAAAAAAAAAACTTACACAAAAGGTCCCTTAAACAAAAGGTAAACTTACGTTATCTTAAGTTAACTCACGTCAACAACGCTAAAACCTCAATAATGATAAATGATAACCGTCTAAATTATGTTAAATAATACACCTTCATTTCCAGAAAGTGTTCTCTTCTGTCCAGCTAATGTAGTGGAAACAGAAGAGTAATGAACTGTAAAGGCTTGTCGTTTTTCCTTTTCGTCCTTTTTATATGTATATTGTTAGGGATTTCATCGTATTAGGAAAGCAACTTAAAAATGCTTGAGAGAGTAAATGTGGTTTTCTGGAGCTTTTACCCTCTATACATTATTATACAGAGATGTATAATAATGGATAATAGCGCACAGACACATACACGTTTATGTACTGTGTATATGCCTTGTGTGTATCTATCTATCCATCCATCTATCTATATC
This sequence comes from Penaeus japonicus, assembly GCA_017312705.2. NCBI lineage: Eukaryota > Metazoa > Arthropoda > Malacostraca > Decapoda > Penaeidae > Penaeus > Penaeus japonicus. Next base: position 73,831 of record BOPN01000528.1, on the reverse strand, counting down.
TGCCTATATCTATCTATCTATCTATATATATATATATCTGCATATATATATATATAAATATATATACATATATATATATATATATATATATATATATATATATATATATATATATATATATATATATATATATATATATATATATATATATATATATATATATATACATATATATTCATTATGATCATCAACAAAGTCATCATCATCATCATTATCATCATTTTCATCATTAGCATCATCCTTACACATCAGTATCATTACTACGAGTACTATCACTATCCTTTATTTTATCACTTATTTTATCACCATCATCTTCACTCTCTCCCCCTCTATCCTACAAGCAGTACTAAGGCGCCGTAAGACCAAATGAGATTTACCGAAGCTTCCCCTGAAATATAATGAAAGCATGTACCGGTTCAGGTGATTTCCTTCTGAATAGCGGCTTCATATCTTCTTGAAGGGGATGAAGGGGGCGAGGGGGAGGGGTACGAATGGGGGAAGGGGGGTTACGAAGAGGGGGGGTGAGCATTAAGGTAAGGGGAGGTTATTGAGTAATTTGAATCGCGATGGGAGGGGGTTGTGATGGTGTGTGTGTGTATGTGTTAGTGTGTTTGTATTTGTATGTGTTTGTGTGTGTGTATGTGTGTGTGTGTTTGTATGTGTTAGTGTGTTTGTGTGTGTGTTAGTGTGTTTGTGTTTGTGTATGTGCTAGTGTGTGCGTGTGTTTATGTGTGTGTGTTTATATGTATTAGTTAGTGTGTGTGTTCAATTGTACGTGTATTTGTGGTTGAGCGTGTGTTTTGTCTATGTATGGATAAGTGTGTATGTGTGTATGTGTGTATGTATTTATGGTTGAGTGTTCGTACACTGTCTATGTTAGGAGAACACGTATGTACGTACATGCGTGTGCGTAATAAAAGCTAAATTCAGTCTGAAAGCATATGAGCTCTATTTCACCAAGTAAGAACTCTACCTACACTCAATAATGAGAGTAAAGTAGCTGAACGGAAACGAGTACCTTTGTGTGTAGGTACATGCATGTGTGTGTACGCATGAATGTGTGTGTGCGTGAAGAGGCATACGTACATGCGTGGGTGTGCGTATGAACATAATTCCATACGTATATTCTCTTCTGAATGTGCACGTTCGACTGTTTATCTTCATGATCATCTAATTCCGTCGAAAACATAACAAACGCTGAATTAGAACAGCGGACAATGTCAATAGCTAATAGCATTTGAGGAGAAATGGGAAATGGCCTTTTCCACTACCCTGTGAATTTTGAGTGCGTCCATTTTTTTTTTTTTTTTTCTCTTTCGTAAAAGCTAACAGGGTCTGGGAAGCCAATGTTAGGGGATGAAGTTACATACTTAACCGGGAGAGTTATATAATGGCACGGCGATAGACTATTTTTTTTATCTTTTTACTATTCTATTTATTGATTTATCTATCTGATCGTTATTATGTGTTTCTTTTATTTTTTTTCGAGATGGATTTTGTATATTGATTTTGTCTTAATGGAAGATATGTATGTTTCGGGGCGTTTGGTTCCTCTTTATTTCTCTGTTTGTCTTCTCTTTCGCTACTTGTCTATCTGTCTATCTATCTTTTTATATTCTCTTTATCAACATATCTATCAATTTATCTACCTATTTATTTTCTTCTCTTTCTTTCTCCTTCTCTCTCTCTTTCTCCCATCCACTCTCTCTCTCCCATCCACTCACTCTCTCCCATCCACTCACTCTCTCTCATCCACTCACTCACTCTCTCACTCAATCCATCCATCCATCCACATACTCAACCAACCAAAACTAACAAAGGCAAAAAAAAACAAGAAAACAAGCAAATCTATCACACCTGTGGACTGCCATAGGCCTAACGAGAGACGGAAACACAGAAATCATGATCAGCAACTCATGCAAAGGTCTCATCTAGGGCTTGATCACATGAGACCCGGATAACATGCAATGACCGGAAGTAGCTGTTTAATGGGGGAAGTGGCCAGTAAGGGGAATGCGCCTCCTTAGGCCCTATATATATACTTATATATATATGTATATATGTATATATATATATATATATATATATATATATATATATATATATATACATATACATATATATGTATATGCATATAACTCTATCTCTATCTCTATCTATCTATCTATTTATATACATATATATATATATATATATATATATATATATATATATATATATATATATATATATATATATATATATACACACACATATATATATATATATATATATATATATATATATATATATATATATATATATATATATATATATATATATATAGTTTTATAAACATACACACACACTGTATTCGAAAAGAAAAAAGAGAAAAATCAGCAAAAAAGAGGGCTATGTTATATCCAAATAAGTGAACAAAACAGATACCGTAAGAAGCGACGAAAGCTAAATAAGAACCTTGTCCGAGGAGCTTCTGCGCCGCTTGATAAAAGTTATTTTTATCTGTTTTCAGTCAGCGATTATGTTGTGAAAGTTATGAATATTTCCCTCTTTATCTCTTCTTCTTCTTATTTTACTTATCCTTTTTTTTCTCTCTCATACTTGATTTTTTTTTTTCAACGTTCCACTTCATTTGTGATTCTTGTTGTATGTTTATCTCTATCTACGTAATTTTCAGTATCTTTCCTCAGTCAAACTATGACTGTATTTCTAATAATTTTTATCGTCAATTTTTGAAATATTAATGTATCATCACCACCAACCTAACCATTATCGAATTATTGTCATCGTAAAATCATCGTAATCATCATCATCACCCTTATAATAATAATAAAAAATCTACATTTATTCAACCCATCAAAACATTAAAATATTCTCATCACAAACCTAAATCGTTATCAAATAATGATCATCATACAATCACCATCATTGTCATCATCATCATCATCACAATACTAGATGTACATTTTATCCAACGAAGACTATGAACTACGACCAAGACGAAAAATCTACGGAAACCATCCACTTTTCACTATCAATAGACCGCTCTTCGCGTAAGTCTGCGGCCCCGATCCATCACACTTTACTTTCGCCTCTCACATCTTCTACGTGTGATATTTATTTTGAGATTCGTCTTTTATTTCTCTGCTGTACGCTGATTAGAATTTAAATGTTGACTGTTCTATGGTGAATATATCTATATCTATCTATCTATCATTATATGTATAATTTATATATATATATATATATATATATATATATATATATATACATACATACACACACACAATATGTATATGATACATACAATATAGATATATACATACATGTATCTTTAAAATCTGATAACACATCTTTGATATTTAGATATTTAGAAAATGATCAACATTATCCATCAAGCTTTATCAAACGAACTCAGAATACAAAACAAACGCCTAATTCCTGATACCCCCATTTCCCTATATACACTACGACACCCCTGCTTTGATGTCAGCGAATCCCAGATTACGCTAAAGTCTCACAAGGCAAGTTTAATCTTTAATTGACATCATTGGCAAAGGGCACGGATGGACATAGGATTCAGCGTTGACTTCTAGATGTGTATATGAGAGATACCGGTGTACACATCACTGTTTCGTGTGTGACTGTTTGTGTAGGACTATATGACTGTTAGACTAAGCTGATTGGTAGAAATGATTTATGTTATTTTGGTTGCTGCTCGTATCCTTGTTTCATTGGGAAGATGAATCCTGTATTAATTTCATTGCAATATCTTAGAAAACGATGACGCTTTGAATTTTTTTAAGTGATATGAATGGACTGTTTTCACTG
>BOPN01000527.1:424881-429881 GCA_017312705.2 Penaeus japonicus | reverse complement strand
TATATATAATATTTGTGAAACTCTTTGCCACTGACATGAAACCAGTGGTTTGGCAGTAGATCGTATATCATCTTTATTCATGTATTGGTTTTCTGTTTCTTTTAATACTCAGTTTTCACTATGGAAATATGAAAGGAGTAGATTAGCGTGTCATATACTGTACATAATACACTCTTAATATACTATTATTGACACGAAGAACAAATTATGGGTTCGAACACCAACACAAATAACGCGTTCGTCTGGAAGAATGGTGTGTATATACTGGAAACCTGAATCACGAGTTCACTGTACAATAATTATGATACACTTAACGATGAATCTTCACAAGCGGACACTGGCAAAGTAGATATGTCTTGACGCCTCCATGAAAGCAGAGAGAAGCCATGGCAGTTCACTCAAGCATTGCGTTATACATGACAAGTCAGTTCCGGAGGCCGTCTTCTGAAAAGCTCGAAGCTGCATTCGATGCTTCGCCCAGAGCTTCATTCGGATTTTCACTCAACGCTTCATTTTGAGATTCAATCTGTTGCTTTTCTTTTCGAACTTCATCCACTACTGCGCGCAGAGCTTCAGTTGGAGTTTCATAGGTTCCTCGCTGTTTACACACTGCACATCAACAGCGTAAGAAGTAATTTTAGACTTCGGTAGTAATAACACGTTCGATTTTGCATTTAAAAATACCACCAATATATTTCTTTATTCAGGCCATTATATATTTTCTGTTTTTCGATGTTAGCAGTTATGTCTCCACGTCAGTGTATGATGATATGATTCGTTACCCTTACGGTATCAGCAATTCTTAACATGAAGTCTTTTTAAGTTATGAGCAAGGTTTCGATATCAAAAAGCATCCTTCACTTTAACACTTTTTTGGATATAATTTTAAATCTGAATTCAGTGACACAGGTACACCTCAATGATTTAAGGTGACAAAAATTTATAAAAAGTAAACGGTCTCTAACAGTGTAACTGAAAGTCAGTCGCATGATCTTGTTTATAAATCATTGAATGATGACACGGGTATGTAATGTTCCAGCCAATAGAAAGAAGTTATGTTAGTTTTTGGTAACTCATCAAATTAATAGTTAAATAAAATAAAGAGTAATAATAATCTAAACTGTAATTCCATAAATCTCAATGTGTCTGTCTGTGCGTTGTCGAATGTGTTAACGATGATGATGATAATGACAATAGTACTTGTGATATTATTGATAAAGATAACTTGTAATGAAATTGTTGAAGTTTGACTGGCATGGAATCAGGGAGAGATTTGAGACTGTGGGCGTTCAAGAACACAAAATACCCAATCAGATTTTGAGATGCAAGAAATTCTAATCTGTGTTGAGAGGTGCGAAACCCAGTGAGACATGTACTAAGCTAAATTTTGAAGTTGTGAAATGTGGTGTTAATGGCGAAGAGTCAAAAGGGCATTAATAAATGATATATCGATTTTAGAATAGACATACATCTTTATATCCTGTAGAGGCACACGTTTATGCCGAAATGTCGTAACAAATTCTATACGCGAACGCTGGATATGATCCGTCTTAAAGAGAAAAGATCAGTCTGTGTGAGAGTTACAAAATTATTGGAAAACCGCAGAGCCCTTTCACTTACGCCATCAAAAGTGTTTTCGAACAAAGACCGACTAGCGTTTAATCACATACTTTTTTTTCTTCTTCATCATCATCAACCTTTTTGGACAAAAATGATTCTTAAAGTAGAGAACTGAATGCGAAATCTGCCGATACACCCCTCCCCCCTCCCTCCCCCTTGATCCTAACTGAGAGAGAGAGAGAGAGCGAACAGGATTTCTGATTAGTGTTTTGGGCGTCCCGCTAATGAAGAAGTCCCACTCGACGCATGGACTGCCGAGAGTGACGTCGATCAATGGTCTCAAAGGTGGCTCGCGCGAGGGGAGGGGGTGTCGATTAGCGCTAATGGTTGATGGGTTTTATGATGGATAGGGGGCTATGAATGGGAGGGATGTGGGGTGAAGGGTGTACTTCATAGGTAGGATTAATGGTGGTTAACTCTACTGACTAATGGTGGTAATGGGGTGGTAAGACTCTTAGCTCATGTAATGGTGGTAGGGATCCTGGTTTTACTTTATTATGAATGGTTGAGGTTGTATATTGTAAATCAATTTTAAGGGTTAATGGTGATTAAGTTTACCGACTAATATTGACAATGGATGATAAGAATCTCAGTTGTAGCGAACCAAATTATCCGAATTGTGGTTATATGCGGCGAAATCAAAGGATTAAGGGGCTAATGAGTTTAACATGACAAATGTAATAAAAGGTATGGAATGAGACTAGATATCTTCACAACGCAGATGTGATTGACGCGTTAATTAAATCTCTTGCGTTGTGAAGCTATTCAGGCTCATTTATACCTTTTTTCTATACTAGGGACTGACTGTACTGATGAATGCTGGGAGCGGATGGTAGGATCGCCGTGTTGGTTGATGTAATGGTTGGAGACGGTTATGCCATACGTACGAATGAATGTGGTTATTTGATTAATGTATTAAGTAAAATCGAATTAATGGTAAAGTAAAGGGTAAGTCGTAAATGCCAAATTCTTAAAAATGATAATAGTAAAGATGGCCAAAGTCAGAATTCTTTGGGATTCTCGATAGATGGCTTAAGACTTAATCCCCACTGCCCAGCTTAATCCTTTGAGAGATCCTTTTGGCGTGATTGTTAACCTAATTGTGGTTGATTGAGAAGTTAATAGGGTTAATTGTTAGTTTCTAAAAAATACTGGCTTCTTGAGAATGATAATTATCGAAGGAACGTCTGGAGTGTTAATGATACTATGATAATGATAAGTTTGATAATCGATGTGATTACTCCTCGAAATATTGTTGGTGATGGTAAAGTGCCCGTGTGGAATCCAAGAGCCTTACGCTGGCGTGAACTCACTCTCAGGGATGGTGTAGACTCTGAAATTAGAATTCGCGGAGCGTTTTCAGTACCTGGCATAAAAATTAAAACAAGTCAAGTGCTTGATTTAATTTTTTCAGGTAATTGCTAAGTGACTAAGGCTCTATTATGGTCACGTGATTTTCTCTGCATTTCTCCAGAGTTCGGCGAGGGAGACATATTGTTTTTATAAGTTTTTAAATCATGTCGAACAGTTCAAAATCTTGAGGATTAAAGTCCAGCGTATGTCTTGCTTGGATTCCATACTAGGTAAACTCTAGATTATAAATGCAATGACGTGTATGTTGTTGACAGAATATAGGCATTTTGTCAACTTTCTATCATTCTCTTTTTTTCTTTTTCAGCTCTGTGCCCGGTTTTCCCGGAGTGGAATTTCCTACAAAATTCAGTTCTTGTTTATTTTCTCATTGAAAAGAATCTTTCTTCCTTAGTCCATTGTAAAGATTTAACAAATACCACGAAAACAAACTTTTAACGGTAAGAAAGATATATTTTCTCACTATTTCTTCCTCTTCTCATTTTCCATAAGACTTTGAACTCCATACACTGTGCAATGCAACGCGAAATCACATCCTCAGAGACGCAGGAAGCTCGTACCCCTTCCCTCACATACCCTGCCACGGAATCTCCCTTCATCCGCAGTGCCCCCGACACAATTCGCCTCGGTCCTCCATGAGCAAAGCTTGATTGGTAACGACGACTACGGGCGCAGAGTTAGCCAAGAAAGGAGGGAAGGTAGCCTGAAGGGAGGCCAGAAGGCAAGGGCGACCAGCGGAAGCAGAAGGGACAGGAGCGCGTGGGGCGTCGCTGCCCGGGCTCCGCTGTCCTGCTCGGGCCGGACGGGGAAGCCAGGCTGCCGTCCGCGGTGCAGCGTGTTCAGGTGGCCCGATCCTGAGGGGAGAGTGGCAGAGGGTTAAGGAGGGCTAGGGATGTTTTATGAGTTAGTTTAAGCCAATATGATGTGTGTGTGAGAGTATTTTCACACACACACACACATACACATGTGTGTGTGTGTCTGTCTGTGTATACATATATATGTATACACACACATACACATATATAAATAGATAAATAAATGAATGTATATATATATATATATATATATATATGTATACATATATATACATATGTATATATATATATGTATATATATTTATATATGTGTATATATATATACATATATACATATATATATATATATATATATCTATCTATTTATCTATTTAACTATCTATCTATCTATTTAAATATATATATACATAAATATATATATTTGTATATATGTATATATATATATATATATATATATATATATATATATATATGTGTGTGTGTGTGTGTGTGTGTGTGTGTGTGTGTGTGTGTGTGTGTGTGTGTGTGTGTAGAGTTCCATCTGTATATTGATTAATATGATTATATTTACCATTATTAATATAAATAATGATAACAACGAAAAAAATCAAGATAAAACTAATGATAATGATGGTATAAAGATGATTACAATACTATTAATGAAAACATTACTACCAATGATGATATCAATGATGGTAATAACAAACAGACTAAGCTCACCTTTGCCAACTTGGGACTTGGCGCGTCGGTGTTCGTCGCTAATGTCGTTAACCCCTTTGGGATGCGGGTAATTCTCGTACTTCTTGTGATCTAGAGGACGACAGGAAGCCAAGGTTAATGTGGAGTTTGAGTTACGGCCATTTGTAAGGACGGCTGTATGTCTTTAGTCTTCACGTAATAGGAGGTGTAAATTTATAAGATAAAGGTGTGAATGATGTGAAAGTACTGTATAAAATGCTATATGTCGCTCTGTAAGTGTGTATCGGTATGTGTGTGTGTTTGTGTGTGCGCGTATGTGTGCATCTGTGTGGGGGGAGTACCTAAATATTTATGCAAACAAACAACTGCATGCATTAACAACAGAGAACTGAGTGAAAATTATAAGAAAATAGAACCTGAAATTCATCAATTAATTGAACTATAAATGCGTCAGGCATATAAGGGTAGTGTTTAAAAATAACCTAACAAGTAACG
>BOPN01000527.1:402381-404881 GCA_017312705.2 Penaeus japonicus | reverse complement strand
CCCCCTCTCTCTCTCTCTCTCTCTCTCTCTCTCTCTCTCTCTCTCTCTCTCTCTCTCTCTCTCTCTCTCTCTCTCTCTCTCTCTCTCTCTCTCTCTCTCTCTCTCTCTCTCTCTCTCTCATTCTTTCCATCTATTTCTCTCTCTCTTGCTCTCTCTCTCTCTCTCTCTCTCTCTCTCTCTCTCTCTCTCTCTCTCTCTCTCTCTCTCTCTCTCTCTCTCTCATTCTTTCCATCTATTTCTCTCTCTCTTGCTCTCTCTCTCTTTCTCTCTCTCTCTCTCTCTCTCTCTCTCTCTCTCTCTCTCTCTCTCTCTCTCTCTCTCTCTCTCTCTCTCTCTCTCTCTCTCTCTCTCTCTCTCTCTCTCTCTCTCTCTCTCTCTCTCTCTCTCTCTCTCTCTCTCTCTCTCTCTTATTCTTTCAATCTATCTCTCTAACACCTCCATTCTCGTATTATAGAATTCGGACTTCAAGAAATTAGAAAGCCAAGGAATACCGAACAATCTTTCTCTATTTCTTTTTTCTTTTCTTTTTTCATCCTCTTCTCTTTTCTTCTTTTGAGCCTCTTCTCCAACTCAAACAATGGAATCCCCAACAAGGAATCGAGAATAAAAAAAAAATCTTATCTTCACTTAAATACATAGTGTGCGAGGAACTAAACGGCTAATGGAAGTACGAGAGCCGTTGGTTGATTAAGAGGAGAGAGAAAGAGAGAGAGGGAGGGGGGGGGAGATAAATAGATAGACAGATAGATAGAGAGAGACAGACAGACAGATAGAAAGAGAGAGAAAGAGAGAAGATGATTCGACTGATAGGTAGAGAAAAGGAGGAGATTGAGAAAATGAGGGTGAGCGAGAGTGAAAGAAATTATACGAAGGGAAAGAAGGGTAGGAAGGGGGAGTAGGTGGAGGTAGAGAGTGCATGAAAAGTAACTCAAAAGGCACTTGACTCCTTTCTTATCAAACCTATTGTACACAACAAACCCGTAGAGGTGAGAATGACCAAATAATCCTAACACTCTTAGATAAAAAACAAATTAGGTTCGCATCTTTTTCTTTAAATCAGAATAACCACCCTATTTTAAATGCTTATTTCACGTGTCGACACTCATTGACACAACCTTTTCAATGATAGCTAAGACAAAGACAAATAAAAAGTGAGAGAAAGAAAGACAGATAGAGGCGTACAGATAGACAGACATACAGACAGACAAACGAGATGTACGAGAAGTAGATAGACAGAGATCGGTAGACAGACAAGCTGAAAGAGAGAGATTGAGTGAAAGAGTGAAAGAAAAGGAATGAGTGAAAGAGAAAAAAATAACAAATTGAGTGAGAGAAAGAAAGAAAGATTGATTGAGAGATAGAGAAAGAGAAATATAGATACATTGGTAGAGAAAGATAGATAAAGAGATAGAGAGGTAGATAAAGAAAGAGAGAGAGAGAGAGGGGGGGGGGGGGGACGATACTCACGGTACACCTTGATGGCGCCGTCGGTTTCCCCGAGCGAGTTCTTGGCGATGCACTTGAAGGTGCCGTAGTCCTCGGGCTCCACCCGCCGAATCCGCAGCTCCATGTACACCTTGTATGTTCCCTCCGTGACGATGGGCTCGAAGCGGTCGCCTGCGGGGGAAGGCGCGGGTGAGGCAGCAAGTGCGGCGTTCAGATGGATTCGTCTGTCTATCTTTATAAATGTACGTGTACACACACACACACACACACACACACACACACACACACACACACACACACACACACACACACACACACACACACACTCACACACACGCATATACACATACGCACATTCATGCACGCACGCATGCATGCGCGCGCGCACACACACGCACACACATACACACACACATATATATATACTTACAAAATGCAAGCAAATTAATATAATTCAGTATAAGAGAGAAAGTGTTCTGACCAGCACATCAGAAAAATCGGGAAAGATACTCATTTCGCGTGTGTAAACTGAAGACCAAAAAGGCGACGGAGCTAATATTCGTAAAAAAACACGAAATTTCAAGTCTTACACTTCTACATGTTAGTATTCTCTAGAAAAAGTTTTACTTCATATCACACCACCTTAGAAGAGCATGGCAGGTAGCTTGCCTTTCCTTCTATAAGGAGGGATATGTTGCCGTCTAGTACACAACATCTACTGATACACTTCGCAATGGTTATGGTATATGCACATCTAAAACATCTACGCCTTCATTCAGAAAAGTAAATAGGTTGGAGCACTTGGGGTCCTGAGCAGAAGATGGCCAGTAACCCTGTCTGAAGCTTTCCCTAAATCTCTAAGCCTAAACTCCGGCTCAGAACCCCTCTGCGCCTGCCGGACTGCTAACACACTGTCTTACAGCTGCCAAGGTTATTGCAGGTTGTTTAGTGCACACACAGGGGTCTCAGCTGTTAGAGGCCGTGCGGGCTGGAACGGGTGTAACTAAAGCATTCCCCGCCCCTATCCCTACCCCCACCAGGGTGCTCGCCGAGC
>BOPN01000527.1:394881-397381 GCA_017312705.2 Penaeus japonicus | reverse complement strand
ACACGTCGGAGAGGTCCTCGGAATCCTCGTGGCGCGTGGGCACGGCGGGAAGCACGCCCCCCGCGGTGGACCCGTAGCCCGAGGACGCCGAGGACACCAGGCCCGTGTAGGAGCCCCCCAGCCTGCTCCCTGCGAGGCCAGGGTAAGAGCCCGCGGCGCCGCCTCCCGCTCCTGCACTCAGTCGGGACGCCGAGCCGCCCAGCCCGCTGCTCGCGGCGTGGAGGCGGGGCATGGACGACGTGGGCGTGGCCGCTGCTGCTGGCTGATAAGCGTGGGCGGGGCTACGCGTGCCACTCCCCCCACAGACACCGTCACCTGTGCGTGTGGGCGTGGCGTAGTAACATGTTCTCATACACAGGAAAGAAAAAATTCTGGGCCTTGCCTCTACTTCTGTCACTTAACATTAGCATGGAGCTCTAACCTCAAGCACTCTCTGGAGGCGCTGCCATGTCTAAGAGCTTCCACTTTGCATGTGTTGCGGCCCACAAGACACGCCTGTCTGCTGCCACCTACTTGTGTTTCCTCTTGCCTCCTCCTAGCCATGGCTACACTTCTAAAACTTACAGGAACCTGATCATGACAAGACAATAACTAGTCCGAAAAGGGCAAGATTCTATCTAACATTTCTAATCATATAATTTCTTCTACACTGTGACACATGGCATACTATTAATTGCAGCTAATGACGGAAGCCGTGGTAACTTCAACTACGCAAAGCCTGTGATACAATAACTTGAAAAAAAATATCTTGACTCAAAAATGGCTCATGATGACCTATAACTACACGATACAGGACTCATCGGTTACAGCGATAAATACCGGTAATACATAAATTTGAGACCCAAATGAACCCTTAAAACGCGATCATAACAACTCAATAATTACTGCACTGCAAGTCACATGGTCTAGTGACGTCATTAAAACACTTGAGTTGGGCATGTGAGCGCCAGACAGCGGAACATGAAATAATCTGGGCTGTGACATAACACACATGATATTATGCACGACATGGCAAGCACTGAAGCAGGCATGGGTAGGGACAATGCGCAACCAGCAGGGGGGTAGGGTGGGAGGGTCTGAGGTGGTGAAAACGGGGTGATTAACACAGCACTGATGATGCTGAATGTCGGACAAACTTCCTTACCATCACCGAAGAACACTCAAGAAAGAGGGCGGAGGGAAAAAAAAAAAAAAAAAAAAACAGAAAGGTATAAGCCGCGGTGATTCATAGTCCTACCTCACCCTCTTCACTCAACCCGCGTCACGCACGGTTCCGGCATTCGGTAGCCCTGCGGTCTGCGCCCCTGTTCTGTGCCCTCGTGCCCGCTGTCACCGCTGGCACACATGTTTCCGGCCGCAGCTCCCTCCCCGCAGGAAGGTCCCACCAAATCTCCCTCTCTCCGCGACCCTCTCCCTCGCACGTTTGGTTGGACGCGTCCTTGCTTCACAATAGCCCCGCGTCGGGCGCTCTTGTAACACGATTTTCAAACTTATACTCACTCCTACCCAAAGCGACACCTAATAAGCTGGACGCGCGCCCTTGTTAAGGCCTATGCCCCGCCGCGTCATAGGCCTTCAACAGGTTTTGCCAACACAGCCCGGATGCCACGCACGCGGCGGCCGGGCGTCGAGGAGTGTCTTACCCCTCGGGCTTGGCTGGTCTAGTGGTCTCCTCGCGGCACCGTCCTCGGCCGTGGCACTCCCACACCCACACTGAGCCTCACCTCCACCACCTCCCGGCACACACACACACGCACACACACACACACAATTTTCTGGCACGAAGCCACCAACAACCACGCAAAATTAGCTCCGGGCTACCTCGTCATAAGCGGCCTCGGGGATCCCCTTGCGGTAACCCCTTCGCGGTAACACCTTGGAGGCGGGGGCATCTTCGCGGGATCTCGGAGGAGGACCACACCACATACACCATACCTGACGCTATGGTGGGCAGAAGCGACATTCCGGCAGTTAGGGACAAAACAGACGCTGTATTTTTAGCTAATCTGATGAAAACAAATCTGTCGGAGAAGAAAGTACCCAGCATAATAACGACAGCTGGGTGAAAACGTAACAATGCCGTCGCGATGGTATAATGGGGCACACGAGCCTTATAATGACGTTAAACATGGCAATGAAATAGCAAAGCGAAAGACACCAACAACACGAAGAGCCCGGTATTACTGCCAGGAGCTCCTAATACCCAAAAGAAAATGATCACTATTTAAAAGATTCGAATCTGCGTCTCACCCCCCCCCCCACCTTCTCCCTCTCTTCCTTTTTATTTCGTATCTTTCGTTTTGTTTCGATTCCCCTTTCAAATGCCAATTCGGCTAAAAGTCCGAGGAATGCTCGTGAATACACAAGCAGTTGGCCATTGCCTTCCCCACCTGTTCGTCCTGCTGGCTAAGACATCCAGCCCAAACTAACACTATTTACTCCCCCCCCTCGCTATCACTCCCCTTCCCCCTGCCACCCCACAAACGCCCTTGCAGCACCT
>BOPN01000527.1:382381-387381 GCA_017312705.2 Penaeus japonicus | reverse complement strand
ACACAACGAACATATGCACGCACACAATATCAAAAAGGGGAAAGAGACAGGAGTGAGGGAGAGAGGGAGGAGGAGGGCGAGGGGTGGAAGGAAGAAGGAAGAGGGAAGAGGGAAGAGGGAGAGGAAAGACGGGAGGGGGAGAGGCCAAGAAAAGCGAATGCGTGGCCCGGGCGAGGCGGGCGAGGCGAGGCGAGGCGAGCGTAACGTAAACAAGGGCACGGTGGAGGAGACTCAAGCACTGGTAAACAAGGATCAGCGTATGACGTCATCTTATCAGCGGTGGACCTGTGCACACACGTACACGTACACGTACACGTACACACGTACACGTACACACAAACACACACAGAAACACGAATCGATATCCGCGGACGTAATGTAACCAATCCCGGGGGAAAGTCGCAGGAAAACGTACCTGTCACACCCCCACCGCCTTCGCGCCATCCTCGTCACTCTCATCATCTCCTTCAGTTCCAGAACGAGAGAATGGAGGACGGAGGGGGGAGAAGGGGGGACGGGGAAGGAGGGGGTGTGGCTGGGGGGGTACGTGTCTCCTCGAAGTACTGCTAGGACGCCGCTGGTCTCAGGAGCAGGCGATGTGACGCGAACGCACACACGAATGCACGAACGGCGCACCGACAATCTGCAATCGGCTTATGCAATGCAACGCCGCCACTTGAATTCCCTTCGGTTTCAATGAAATCCAAGAACTCCCCTTCTGTGGCGGGGAAGGAGGGGTGGGGAGGGGGTGAGGGGGAAGAGAAGGGGGAAGGGGGGCGGGGGAATGGGAGGGTGGATGGGGACGAGAGGAAAACGCTGAACGACGAGGGACTACGACCTCTCCCCCCGGCACCTCCCCACAAGACTGGCACTAGGCACGACCTGGGCGACACGCGGCACTCTGGGGCACTCCTTCTCCCCTCTCATGGTCCCTCCCCCCTCCCCCTCCAACACCCACGCCTGCTAAACCCATCACGTCGCCTACACGGTCCCCCCTTCTCTCTCTCTCTCTCTCTCTCTCTCTCTCTCTCTCTCTCTCTCTCTCTCTCTCTCTCTCTCTCTCTTTCTCTCTCTCTCCCTCTCCTTCTCAAATCTACTACATCTTCCTCTAATCTCTCCGCAATCTTACTCTTTCCCTCTTTCTTTTTCTCCCCCCCCCTCCCGTATCTCTCTCTCTCTATCTCACTCTCTTTCTCTCTCCCTCTTTCTTTCTTATTCTCTTTCTTATACTCTCTCTCTCTCTATCCCTCTCCCTCTATCCCTCTCCTTTTCCCTCTCCCCATCCTTATTCACCTGTCACCTACTCTTTCTCTCTCCATCTTTCTGTTTCCTCCCCCGCCCACTCTCCTTCTCCTCCAGAGAGAGGGAGAGAGAGATGATATCCTGGGAATTCTGTGAGCGAGTCAGCCAGATGGGGTTGAGTGAGAGTGTGAGAGCGACTAAGAGACAGAGGAATGTGTGTGCGAGAGTGAACGAGCGGTAGAGAGAGAGAGAGAGAGAGAGAGAGAGAGAGAGAGAGAGAGAGAGAGAGAGAGAGAGAGAGAGAGAGAGAGAGAGAGAGGGAAATCTAATGATCGCATAAAGGGACAATACGATAACACCACAATGTGCAATTTCACAATGCTCCTCCTTGCACCATCAAACACGCCGCCACACCACCTCTCCTACCACGCCCACTCCCTTCCCCCCTTCCCAGCCCCTCCCCCTCCCCTCCCACTTAGTTTCACACGACGCCAGGTGCACAGAAGACGGCGAAGAAGAAGAAGAAGAAGAAGAAGAAGAAGAAGAAGAAGAAGAAGAAAAAGAAGAAGAAGTAGAGGAAGAAGAGGAAGGAAGAATGGCAGACGGTAAACAATATGACTGGGAGTTCCTTGAATGGGCGGCATCAAGACTCAGGGAGTGTAAAGAGCGCTCCGTCGATACTGGCGGTGCGGAGGGACTGAAGGAGGGGAAGGGAAGGAGGGGCTGGAGAAGGGCGGCGTAGAGGGGCGGAATGGAGGGGCTGGAAAAAGGGAGGGAAAGGAGGGGTTGGAGGAGGGGAGGGGAGGGGAGGAGAGGAGAGGAGAGGAGAGGGGAGGGGAGGGGGAGGAGAAGGGGAAAGAGGGGTTGGAGGAGGGGAGGGGAGGGGAAGGAGAAGGAGGGGTTGGAGGAGAGGGAGGGAAGGAGGGGTTGGAGGAGGGGAAGGGGAAGGAGGGGTGGATTGGAGTACTAGAGGAGGAGATGGCGGAGAGGAAGAGGGATGTGATGGCGAGCGGGGAAGGGGGTCCTTGCGGAGAGTCGTCCCGGCACCTTGTGCGATAAGCCGCGGCCCGCAAAGGGACCCCCAAACCGCGTCCTGTTCTAAATGCTCTTCGCCCTCTTTCGGATTCCCCCGCGCGCTGCTTCGGGAATCACACCCTGCAATCTGGTCCAATGATCGGCCTAACTCACCTCCTATCATTATCACTTTTTTCAATTCTTCTCCTTTATTATTATCTTTTTATTATTACTTATATATTCACCTCAAGACCCTTGCATGCCGCGTGTTAATGTCGCGTGGGCACGAAGATTGAAAATACAATCGATGGCAACACGAATCCTAGCACTTGGAAGCCCCCCCCCCCCATACTCCGAGTCGCCGTAATTCACACCAAGCGTCGTTTTCCCGACCCCCCCCCCCCCAACACACGCACACACACCAAGCCACGCCGACATTATTCGCCGCGGCCGGAAACTGATTAAGCCACAAACCTGGAATTCGCTACAATCACTTGCCATTCAGAATTGCCGCGGCCTAAAGCTGTAGTGCAATTAAAGCCCAGCGGAAACGAGCCTATAACTTGAGCGGCATCGACTTCCCTGCTACGAACTCCCCCCCCCCCCCCCCCCTCTTCCCCCTCTCCCCCACCCACCCACCCACCTAAGCACCCGCCACTGGAACTTCAATATCTCCCTGTTTCCTAAATCTTCCCTAAGTATAAATTACCCGACCAGCTGCCTTTACCTAGCTCCTCCTTCTCCTCCCCCCTCTCCTTCTCCTCTTCCTTCCTCTCCTTCTCCTTCTCCTTCTCCTTCTCCTTCACCTTCACCTTCTGCTCTTTTCGTGTTTCTGATTATCAGCTGGCTTTTCGAGAATTTGTACCATTGTTCTATTTCCTCCTCCTCTCTCTTTATCCCTCTATCTGTACCTCTGCCTACCTCTCCTCTCCTTTTACTCCCTTTTCGTCCAGTTCATCATCCTTTTTGTTCTCCCTCTTCCTCCCTTTTGGCTCTCTGCTCTTCGTTTTCCTGTCGGTCTCTTTATTTTTTCAACTTCTTTCCTTTCCTTGATTATCCATCTATCTATCTATCTATACATCATTTTATCTTTCTCTGTTATTCTCTTCTCTTCTCATTCCGGTCTTTTCTTTTTGCTTTTAATCTTCGTTCACGCTTCTATCCTCCTTTTACTCTTCCCTTTCGCCTTTTCCCTCCTCTTCGTTCCTCTCGTCTATTACTCTTCTATTCGGCTCTGCTATATCTACTCCTCCTCCTTCTCCTTTTTTCTTCTTCTACTACTACTTCTTTTTCTTCTTCTTTGTCTTCTTCCCCTTCACATTTTTCGTGTTTTTTTTCTTCATGTTCCTATTCTTCGTCTTCTCAGTCTCGTCTCCTTCCACTTGCCTTCCTCTTTCTCAACCTCCTTCCCTCCTTTCTCCGATCTCCTCAGTCTTTTCCCTCGCTGAAATTTACCGTCCCTTCCCTGCTCTCCCCTTCGCTCCTCTTTGTGTGCCACCGACATCTTATTTCAACCCATTCCCCTCCCATCCCCCAACCCAGGCATACCTCCACCTCCCCTTCCCCCCTCCCCTCCCCCTCCCATCCCCCACCCCGGCATACCTCCGCCTCCCCTTCCCCCTAGCCCCCTGAAGACGTCTCTCAGGTAACTCAGAATCTCCAGTGTCTCACCGAGTGCCAACCTCATCATGTCGGCACCACCCCTTTTCGCCCTCGCACACTCTTCCTCCTCCCCCCCCCCCCTCTCCCTCCCTCCCTCCCTCCCTCTCCCCCTCCCCTCTCCCTCTCCCTCTCCCTCTCCCTCTCCCTCTCCCCTCCCCCCCCTTCTCTCCCCTCTTTCCCTCCCCTCCTCTCTCCTTGATTACCTGCTCCACGGATGCGAACGTAATAAGGAAGGAAAGGCGGGGGTATGGGAGGGGGGGGGGATGGAAATTTATACAGTAGAATAAAAAAATAAATAAAAAGGAATAGTTCATATGAAGAGCGTCGCAAACCTCGACAAGTTCAAGAAATGGAAAACGTGATAAACATACAGAAAAGGAAAAAAAATATATGGAAAGAAAAAAGAGAGAATGGAAAATATAAAGACAGAAAAGAGAAGGGACAAAATACATAGAGAGAGAACGGGAGAAAAATAAAAGAAAAACAAGAATAGAAAAAAAGAACGAGAAAGAAAAAAAATATAAAGAAAGAAACAAAGACGAATGGAAAAATCAAAGAAAAAATGGGAGAGAGTAAGAAAAAGATGAAGAATAAAGATAAAGACAGAATGGTAGAAAAAAAAATAAAAATAAAAAACAAGAGAAAAAAAGAACGAGAACTAAAAAAAATATATATATATAAAGAAGAAAGAAAGAAAGAAGAATGGAAAAATCAAAGAAAAAAAAGGGGAGAGAGAAAGAAAAAGATAAAGAATAAAGATAAAGACAGAATGGGAGAAAAAATAAATAAAAAACAAGAAGAGAAAAAAAGAACGAGAAAGAAAAAAAAATAAAAGAAAGAAACAAAGAAGAATGGAAAAATCAAAGAAAAAAGGGGAGAGAGTAAGAAAAAGATAAAGAATAAAGATAAAGACAGAATGGTAGAAAAAAAATAAAATAAAAAACAAGAAGAGAAAAAAAGAACGAGAAGTAAAAAGAAAATATAAAGAAAAAAGAAAGAAAGAAGAAAGGAAAAAAATCAAAGAAAAAAGGGGAGAGAGAAAGAAAAGATAAAGACTAAAGAATAAAGACAGAATGGGAGAA
>BOPN01000527.1:347381-374881 GCA_017312705.2 Penaeus japonicus | reverse complement strand
ACGAGAGATAAAAAAGGTACTTGAAAAATGTCAAACTGAGGATGAGGCAAAATGGATGAGGGTGAGCAAGAGAAAGAGAGAGAGAGAGAGAGAGAGAGAGAGAGAGAGAGAGAGAGAGAGAGAGAGAGAGAGAGAGAGAGAGAGAGAGAGAGAGAGAGAGAGAGAGAGAGAGAGAGAGAGAGAGAGAGAGAGAGAGAGAGAGAGAGAAGGAAAGAAAGAGAAAGAAAGGGAGAGAAAGAGAGAGAGATAAGGAAATAGAAAGAGAGATAAGGAAAGAAAAAGGTGAAAAAAATATATAAAGAAAATGGAAGAGCCAGTGAAAGAGAAAAATAAATGAGACAGAAAGAAAAGAATGAGAAGGAAAAAGAGAGAGAGCGCGTGAGGGAAAGAGAGATTACATCCCGTGCCGACTGCATTGTCTGCGAAAATGAAACACGCGTTTGTGACAGGGAATTTGGCTAAACAATGGAAAGCCAAAAACAGACGCGAAGAATGATCAAGCAAACACACAAGAACAATTCTTTATAATATATGAACACATGGAAGGGATGTTCCAATAAAGAAGCTAAAAGAATAGGAGGGAGAGATGAAAGAGGAGGAGGAGGAGGAGGAGGAGGAGGAGGAGGAGGAGGAGGAGATAGGAGAGAGAAGAGAAAGGGAGGAAGGGGAGGCTTATGACGAAGAAAGGGAGAAGAGAGGAGAAAGAAAAAGAAGTATTAATAGAAGAAGAAGATGAGACTGCTAGGAAAGACTAAACGAAAAACAAAAACAATTTTCATTCACCCTATCCAAAGCTGCAAAACAACAACAAGAACAAAACAGCAAAAGGAACTCGAGTGGAAGGCAAACCCAATATCCTAAATTATGGACCAAAACAAGGGTGCACTTGCTTCCTTCCCTCCTCAAAAATAAACAAGGGGGCCCCAGTTGGAAAAAAAAAATACCTGTTCCAACAGCGAAGACCAATAAGGAGATATGGGACAGCGGCGATGAGGGATGAGGGAGAGCAGGGAAGTGGAAGGTTAGCGGAGGGGAAGGATGGCTAGGAAAGCGAGGGGGCAGGAAAAAGAAAGGGAAAGGAAGTGGAAGGAAGAAGGACCACCACAGCCGATGCTTAAAAACTCACAATCCGTTTCCCCCAAACACTCTCAACTTCGCGCAACCCCCCCCCTACCCCTCCTCTCCCATCCCTGCCTCCCCATGCCGCCACATGGAAAGCAGCGTCATCAAAAAGCAGGGTTTACCACCCACCCACCGATGGGGCGAAGGAAGAGCAAGAGAAGAAGACGGCAAAAGAGCAAAAGATCGGAGGGGAGACGAGACGAGAGGAGAAGAGAGAAGGGAGAGAGCAGAGAAGAGGGTAGAAGAGAGAAGGGAGAGAGCAGAGGAGAGGGTAGAGGAAGAGATAGGAGAGAGAAGAGGAGGGGAGAGAAAGGAGCCCGAGAGGGAGGAGGTTTGAGAGGAGATAGAAAAGAGATGCGGAGGGATGAGGGAAGGAGAGAGGAGGAGAGGAGAGAGGGAAGAGGCAGGGAGGGTGGTGGGGCAGGAGAGGGTGTTCAGTGGAAGTCCTTGAGGGGATAATGTTAACGACGGCATGGCACGACTCTGGAAGAAAATTACAAGTCGGAAGGGGGCGAGTAAAGGGTAATGAAAGACAATAAACGATGAAAGGCATCTTAGCGTGCTTATAAATGGGATAAAGGAAGGAAGAGGAAGAGGAAGAGGATGATATATGACGCAAAAGCAAAGTGTTGCACTAATACGGAGGAAATGAATGGACAAGGAAGGAAGGAAGGAAAGAAAGAAAAACAAAGAGAAAAAAAGAGGAAGAAAAACGAAGACGGAAGAAGTGCAAAAGGGAAGAAGAGGAATGGCAGAGCAAAAGTACAAGTCAAAGAGGACAACCAGTAAAGAGAGAGCGATAAAAAACAACAACAATAACAATAATAACCCAAAGAAAAAAATCCTCCAACAGGAAAACCGAAATGAAATGGCTGCAGTTCGAGGATTGGAGCCCGTGAGGAACAGCGGGGAACGCCGAAGGTGAAGGGCCCAAAGAAGCCCTCTGCTACGGACGAGAGCCACTAGAAACCACCGAAAAGAGCAGGGGGGAGGCGAGGGGAGGAGAGGGGGGAGGAAGGGGGGAGGAAGAAAGGAGAGAGGAAAGAAGAGGGGAGGGGGGAGAAAGGAGAGAGGAAAGAGGGGGGGGAAGAAAGGAGAGGAGAGAGAAGAAGGGAGAGGGCTAAGCTCGAGGTTCCGTCACAGACTAGATTCAGCAGGTAGGTCGCCCTTTCGGCAAGAGGGTATCCAGCAAAATACTCAAGTTACAGGAATCTCGCTAAATGCTTAATCACAGGAGCTCCGGGTAAGACAATACGAAAGCAATGGTATTGGTACTTGAAGCCCTTTACACAGACTCTGGCGCAATATCTAAATCTAAAAAAGGGCCATAACCCATCCTCAAGTACGTGTATTGTCGTCGAAATTGAACTTGACCTGTGATTCAATATAATATTCTTGGATATGAACTCAATCCAACAATCCATTCAAGTTATTGTCCCACAATATTTACGGAGTATAGTAGCAATAGTTCTAGTACTAGGAGTAATGAGAGGAGGAGGAAGAGGAGGAGGAGGAGGAGGAGGAGGAGGAGGAGGAGGAGGAGAGGAGGAGGAGGAAGAAGAAGAGGAGGAGAGGAAGAGAAGGCAAAAGTGGAGCAACAGTCGTAACAGAATTATTCGAAATAAAAGTTCCTGTGAGAGAACATATGTTACACCTAAAAGCACTATAAATAAAACAGTTTTACTACCAGAGCGCTCTTGCTCTTCGCCAAACAAGCCTTATTCCACGCCGACGGAACGCCTTCCCCGACCTCGCACCAGCCCGCGGAAGGGCACGTGGCATCCCGCGCGAGGGAGGGGAGGCATCCCCGGCGGCGTTGGCAAACCTCATTCACGAACATCGCTCGCGCTAAAGGGCGACGGCGGCGCGGCACGGCAGCGCTCATGTGCCGAATGCGTGGGGCAAAGTAAGGGCTTAATCCCGGGTGATAAATTTTCACGAGGCGAAAGAAATACGCGAGGCGCATAATCCACTGGCGACTTGGGAGCAGGAGGTTCTGAGCGTGAGAAACATACAGCCCGGCCTAAACAACCGCGTGCAATAAACCATGATGAATGTTGCCTTGTAATACACGACCTGCAGATGCGCCCCCCTCCCCCCCTTCCCTCCTTCCCTTCCCAGGTGTGCCACCAAGAACACCTGGCACTGTCGTAGCTCCCACCTGCTTCCTGTTCACCCGCACCGAGAACTTTCGAGGAGCGCGCCCGCCTTTAACTGGCCCGTAAGGAACTACGACAAATTGTTATCTCAACAGCACGAGAGACGGCAGACACGGCACAGCTAGCCGGCATTCCATTATCGGAAAAACATCTTCATCATCCCGGCAGATGCAAACCCCGGCGAAAAGGGGAGGGGGGGAAGGGGGATAGGGAGGATGGAGGCGGGGTACAAATACTCGCCGTCCGCACTTTGATTATCGGAATGAAGGTGATCAGTGACATTGCCTCCCCCCTTCCCCTCTGCCCGGGAATCTCGGGCTATCCCCGCCCCCTCCCCCGTTTTTATCAGAGTTTCCCGATGTTTTAATTAAGCTGTGCAACCCTCGGCGGCGGCGGCGGCGGCGGCGGTGGCCTATGGTGCTCCCCTTTGGTTTCGGTCCTCGATTTCTTTTTCATTCTTTCTCTCTTTTGGTGTTTTGAGCCCCCTCACCCACTATCCTTACTCTCTCCCTTTACCTCTCGCCCCTTCTCTTCCCTTACTCTTCCCCCTTCCACCCTTTCAATCGCGCGTCATATAGGACAGTCTCCGTGCCTCCGGGTTACTCATTCTCCCTCGTGACCGCACACGCCGTTCTCATTCCTCTTCACTCTCTCTGATTATTCCTTCGATCCCCTTCCCGCTCCCCTTGCGGCCTTCTCTCCTTGTCCTTGTTCGTTCTCTCTTTATTCTCTCACTTACATCATTTCCTCTCTGCCATCGTTCTTCCCTTGTCCTTATTCCCTCTTATTGTCTACTTAGACACCTCTCCTTCCTATTACCTACTTCCTCTCATCAACTTCTCCTCTCACATCCTTCTCCCTCTCATCGGGGCTAATCCTTCCCCACCTCCTTCCTCCCCATCATTCCTAATCTTTCTAAAATCCTTCCCAATTTTCCCTTCCAGCGTCTTAGCCCCCAACAAACCCCTTGTGCTCTTGCCCCTTTCACTCCCTCTCCCTCCCTCCCTCCCCTCCCCTCTCCCTTAGCGAAGCGCTAGTTCCCAGCACCGGTCCGACGGAAGTGGGGGTTGCGCCCCTTTGTTACGGAGGCGAAGGGGCCACTGCAGGTGTTTGTCGAGCGGGCGATAGAGTTGTTTCTATGTAGGCTCTAGGTCGTAAGTTCACCTTTATGGCTTTTAAAGTACACGCGCCGACTAGAGTAGTATTCATAATTCCTCTTTAATTTGTTATCTATTTATCTATCTATCCCTCTCTTCTCCCTCTCCTTCCCTCCTCTCGCTCTTGCTCTTTCTCTTTCGCGCTCTCTCTCTCTCTCTCGCTCTCTTTCTCTCTCTCTCGATCTCGCTCTCTCTCTCTCTTTCTCTCTCTCTCTCTCTCTCTCTCTCTCTCTCTCTCTCTCTCTCTCTCTCTCTCTCTCTCTCTCTCTCTCTCTCTCTCTCTCCCTCTCTCCCTCTCTCCCTCTCCCCCCCTCCCTCTCCCTCTCCCCCCCCCCTCCCCCCCCCCCCCCCCCCTCCCTCCCTCCCCTCCCTCTCCCTCTCCCTTCCCCCCTCTCCCTCCCTCTCCCTCTCCCTCTCCCCCTCCCTCTCCCCTCCCTTACCCTCTCCCCTCCCTTACCCTCTCCCTTTCCCCCTCCCTCTCCCTTTCCCCCTCCCTTACCCCTTCCCTCTCCCTCTCCCTCTTTCTCCCTATTCACCTCGACCCAAACCCCCCCGCCGTATTCCTTTGGCGTCCTTATCTCTCCCCCGAATAAGTGTGTAGTGTACTGGGCGCGGGAAGGCAGGCGGGGGGGGGGGGGGGGGGAATATCCCTACTTTGGCCGAGAAACTTCTGCTTAAAAGTGAAATAGGATTTTATTTTTCGAAAAAATAAATAAAAGGGAAAACATTTTTTTTCGAATAAACAGGTAAACACAGGAAAGATCTTTTTCGAATTAACAAATGGATATATTTACAGCTTTTTCGAAAACGACCACAGCAAATAAAAGTATAAATACACTTATTTCGAATAAACAAATACATAACCAGGCATCTTTTCGAATAAATAAACTAACATATAACCAGACTTTTTCTAATAAAAAAGAAAGTATAAATCTATTATTTTCTCATCTATCTATCTATTCAAACAAAAACAAAAACAAGATTCTCCCCCCCGCCCCCCACCCCTCTTTTCCTGTTCTCATCACTCTTGTTTGTTTATTTGTTCAGCAATGTCGCCAATCTACATTCCCGGCGACAGGCAAGCAAACCGTTACGCATTCACCATTGATCCGCTCTGTCCACTGGAACAGGAAAGCAATAAAAGTAACCCGCTCGTTGTATTGCGCCCACAGCCCTTGGACACGCTAAAGAGGTACTTGCTGCCGAGCCCACCAGTTATGAGCAGCGGCTATGTGCACACAAACATTAATATATATTGTAAACGTACGCATACACACGCACACGCACACGCACACGCACACACAAACAAACACACATAAAAATGTCCTTCCCATACAAGCTTTCTGAGTTAATATTGTATTTTCGTATATCAAGTAATTTTATAACAATTTTGTGTATGGTAAATTGCATAATTGAGTGTAAATTGTTAAATGTGTGTTGTTATTTAATAGCAACTGCCACTCTCTCTCTCTCTCTCTCTCTCTCTCTCTCTCTCTCTCTCTCTCTCTCTCTCTCTCTCTCTCTCTCTCTCTCTCTCTCTCTCTCTCTCTCTCTCTCTCTCTCTCTCTCTCTCTCTCTCTCTCTCTCTCTCTCTCACACCCACACACATACAAACACCCACACACACATACACACATTCCAATCCGCAGGGGCGGCCACCTCGGTTGGGCCACAGTACGGCGAGGAGTCGTCTAATAATACTCAACAATTCCTGATTAATGTCCGATCAATTGGGCGCATTAGCCGCCCGATCCCTTAAAGCACCTTAATACCGGCGCACGCTAATGAAATATATTTACCGGGCCGTGAGAGGTCATATTCCCGGCGTGGCGTTAGTTCGCAGTCCAACATATCAGGGTCGCGTTGAGGGTGACACAACTTTATTCTTTTCTTGCATGCTAACACATACACGCACATGCAAGCACACATAACCTCCACTCACATACATACACGTAAACATAAATATATGCACACAGACAGACAGACAGACATATAGACAGACAACAGACAGATAGGCACACACACACACATACACACACACACACACACACACACACACACACACACACACACACATAAGCCATCCCCCTAAACCGTCATGAATTCATCTCTCCCACGACCACGTCCTTCCATCCGGCCCTGAATCTTGAGTGAATTTGAATTCTCTTTAAGTCAACCACACTCCTTCGCCAGCCAGCCAGCCTGCTTGCCTGCCTACCTGCCTTCCTTCCACCTCCAAAGCAACGCTCCCTCGCGCCTTTGACACAGCACAGAACAGTGACCGTCCTGGGCCCTAATTATTCCCGCGTTGGCCAGAAGGTGGCTTTGGAGCTAATCCGATCCGCGGGGCCCAAGGAAGTGGCAAGCCCCCTTAGCGAGTATAAGCCAACCTAACCTCTGCTTCCAGAGACTCGCAAGATATTCCAACGGGAAAAAGAAGGCATTTCTTTCTTCCGTTTTCCCTTCGTGGAATAAAGATTTGGTAGACTCTCTCCTCCCCCCCCCCCCCTCTCTCTCTCTCTCTCTCTCTCTCTCTCACTCTCACTCTCACTCTCACTCTCACTCTCACTCTCACTCACTCACTCACTCACTCTCACTCACTCTCTCTCGTGCGTCCGTTTGTTTCATGTACGTACAAAATCTACACGCGTCCCCACTCCCGCACTTGGCCCTGACACAATCCATCATCGAGGAATGTTTATAAACTCGGCCGGGGGTCACGAGTCTTTAATGGAAACAGAAGGGTATTTAAAATGCAAATGACTTTGTGAAATAATGACTTCGCGAGCTTTTCTTGCTTATGCTTCCACTCCGCGCCGATACTGGACGCGGGACTCGGCCTCAGTCGATGATGATGATGAAATATGAGGACGGGGTGCAAAGGGTGAAAGATGAGGGCGAGGGTGTAAAGGGTGAAAGATGAGGACGAGGGTATATGACTTGAAGGGTCAAGGGTGAGGCTCGAGGGTGTGTGAGCGAAGGGTGAAGGCTGAAGTCTAAAACGAAGGGAGAGGTTCAAGGGTGTGTGAGCGTGAACCAAGGGAGAAGGGTGAGACTAGAGGGCATGTAGGTTGAAGGGTGAGAGGTGTACCCTCAAAATTGACGCCGAAGAGTTAAGGGAAGTGTGAAGGATGACTGGTGAGAGCGTGACGCCGAGGGAGGGTGTGTGGCCGAGGGTGAAAGGGTGCGTGGGTGAGGTAAAAGAGTGCGCACGAGGGACCCCGAAGATGAGCGGAATCACAACCGAGGGGAAAGAAAGTGGAGAATGGAAATGCGAATAAAGGATGTTGAAGTGACAGGGGAAGAGACGGGGCGAGGGGAGATAAGGGGAAGAATGATAATCACAGGACGGCGGGGAGGAGACGGAGAGGAAAGGTAAATAAAAGAGGGAAAAGGAGAAGACCCAAAGAGGGGAGGATGGCCAACAGGGGGAGGGAGAGGGAGAGAGAAAGAGAGAGAAAGAGAAAGAAAGAGAGAGAAAGAGAGAGAAAGAGAAAGAAAGAGAAAGAGAAAGAGAGAGACTGATAAAGAAAAAAACAAACCTAGAAAAAAGTAATGGGCGAGAGAGGGGAAAAGGTATCCAGATGAGAGGGGAAGGCCCATACAGGCGTCCACCGCACACCTGTATCACCTGTGTCCCCCCGTCCCCCAAAAGTTCAGATCTGGGGAGGAGGGATAAGGGGGGAGTGGGGGAGGGGCATTAACTACGTAGGGGTGAAGGGGATCGACGGTGCAAGGGGAAGAGGGTAGGGGGAGGAGATGGGGAGGGGAAATGGGCTCAACTGAGTTAGGAGAAGAGGGGAAGGGAGGGAGGGAGAGGGGAGATTAGAGGAAGGGAGGGGAGTGGGATCAACTGAGCAAGGCAAGGAAGGGGGAGGGGAGGGGAGGGGAGGGGAGGGGAGGGGAGGGGGGATCAACCGGGAATGGGGAGGAGGGGAGGGGGATCAACTCTGTCAGAGTGAATACCATAAACTCTGTTCATGAACGAGAGAATGGAAAAAAATGCCCCGTTAACCAATACTTTTCGCTCCGCCGTGCTTGCATTTCGAGCCAAAGGCACTTACGGATGGCAATTACGTTCAAGCTGCACCAATACAGAAAACAATACAGAAATAACGGAACAAATTTACGAGTCCAATGCCTGTAAAAAATTATAGTATAACCATATATACATATATATCTTTTATATTTTCCTATTTCAACATTACCTTCTCTCTTTCGTTTATCTTTCATCCCTGCACCTAGAAGGGCTGACAACTAACCATCAGTCATCCAACTCTTCGCTTTGAAAAATGAATGAAAATAATAATATGCAACACATTAAAAAAAATAATAATAAAAAAGAAACAAGTAGAAACTAGAACAAAAAAGGAACAGAAAAAGGAGAGACACACAGACACACAGACAGACAGGCAGACAGATATATATATATATATATATATATATATATATATATAGAGAGAGAGAGAGAGAGAGAGAGAGAGAGAGAGAGAGAGAGAGAGAGAGAGAGAGAGAGAGAGAGAGAGAGAGAGAGAGAGAGAGAGAGAGAGAGAGGGAGAGAGAGAGAGAGAGAGAGAGAGAGAGAGAGAGAGAGAGAGAGAGAGAGAGAGAGAGAGAGAGAGAGAGAGAGAGAGAGAGAGAGAGAGAGAACAAAAATAAAACACACACACACCAATGCTTCTTCAGCGACACAAAACGCAAACGACACGAGGCAAGGGGATAAACTTCGCGCGGGTCGCTGGCATCGTGCAAACAGCCCTTGCAAACCTCGAGAACGGCGGGTAACGAGGGCGTCGGGGTTGCAAGGGCCACGGCGCGAGAATAATACCCCCCTTTCCCCCTCTCTCCCTCTCCCCCTTCTCCTTCTCCTTCCCTCATGCTAGACCATTGACCCCCCCCCCTCCTCTCCTTCATGCAAGACCAGTTAAAAATCCTTTTTTCCTTCCTCTTTGCCTTCCCCTTCACTTTTCTTCCTTCCCTCCCCACCTACCCTCCTTCATTCCATGCCTTTCCTTTCCTTTCCTTCCTTCCAACTTTCTCTCCTCTCCTGCCTCCCTCTCCTCCCCCTACCTCTACCTCTACCTTCACCTTCACCTCCACCTCAATCACCACCTCCATCACCTCCACCTCAATCACCACCTTCACCTCCACCTCAATCAATCCAACCTCCTCCTCCTCCTCCTCCTCTCCCCCACCTCCTCCCATCCGCTCGCCGAGACTCGAAATCACACCTTGATGGATCCGACTTATCCCCTCGGCGCCCTCGGTCACGCGAGCTCAACCCCTCACGTTAACCTCCCCGCCCTCCACTCGCCACCCATCTCCGTCGGGCCAAGGGGGGTAGAGAGGGAGGGTTGGGAGTCAGAGGGAGGGAGGGAGGGAGGGAGGGAGGGAGGGAGGGAGGGAGGGAGGGAGGGAGGGAGGGAGGGAGGGAGGGAGGGAGGGAGGGAGGGAGGGAGGGACGGGTAGGTGGGGGGAGAGTGAAAGTCACCGACAGAAACTTCTTAAACAAAAGGATAAAATCTCTCCTTCATATTTTTTTTCCTCGCCCAGTCGTCTCATTTCTTTCTTTCTTTCTTTCCTTCTTAGCGCGGTGGTTGAGAAAGTGCTCTCGAAAGTTGGCGGTGTCTCGGATTTCTCGCTTATGCATTGTTTTCGTAATTGGACAACTTGATTGAGCCGTGTCACGTCCGACACACAGGAATACATGCATGGATGAATACATGCATGTGTGTGTGTGTGTGTGTGTGTGTGTGTGTGTGTGTGTGTGTGTGTGTGTGTGTGTGTGTGTGTGTGTGTGTGTGTGTGTGTGTAGACAGTGTGATTGTGACAGATACATAGATAGATAGTTAGATAGATAAACAATTAGGTAGATATAGACAGATAAATGTTCTTACCCACGAAACAAACAGGTTCTCAAGGAGCTCCGGGGGAAAAAATCACAGCACTAACGCTCGAAATGGAGCTTAGCCCCGCAGCACCCCGGCGGGAGCAATCCCAAGCTGGATTACGGTGAGTGCTCGCCGCCGGTTCTGGGCTTCCCGCTATCCGAACATGATTAGAGAGGCTAATGCACTTATCACTGCGACACGAAATTACGAAAGGCTACGAATGCTCCAGAGGACAATCACGCGCGAATGTTTCTCCGCGGGGCCATTACGCTGTTTTAATCACTCGAGGGCTGGCCGCTGCACAAGGAGGGTAATCGCCTGTCGGTTAGGTGCTTGGCAAGGCATTCCGCCATAGGATTTTCGATCAATCGGAAGGTCAGCGGGAACAGCACGAAGATGAAGGAGGTGGGGCAAGAGGAGGAGGAGGTGGTGCAGGAGGAGGAGGAGGAAGTGGAGGAGGAGGGGGAGGAGGAGGAGGTGGGGCAGGAGGAGGAGGAGGAGGAGGAGGAGGAGGAGGAGGAGGAGGAGGAGGAGGAGGAGGAGGAGGAGGAGGAGGAGGAGGAGGAGGAGGAGGAGGAGGAGGTGGGGCAGGAGGAAGAGGAGGATGTGTTGGGGCAGGAGAGGGAGGAAGGGAAGGAGGAAAAGGAGAAGGTGAAGAATGAGAGGAAGAAGGAAAAGACGATGAAAATGAAACAATGGTGGAAGGAGGAGAACAAACCACCCAAACCCAAATCTGCAAGCCAGAGGCGGAAACCACGCCCACTACCAAGAAATCACGTAAAAATATAAAATCACCCAAAGAACACGGCCATCGCTAACCCAGTTCGCGGACGAAAAGCGTTGCAACCCGAGCGCCAAGAT
Organism: Penaeus japonicus; assembly: GCA_017312705.2. NCBI lineage: Eukaryota > Metazoa > Arthropoda > Malacostraca > Decapoda > Penaeidae > Penaeus > Penaeus japonicus. The sequence continues at coordinate 363,691 of BOPN01000527.1, read as the reverse complement.
CGGAGCTCTCGTTTCAAAGCAACACGTAGCGGGGTGGGGGGGGGGGGGGGGGGGGGGGCGTGGAACATTCTCCCCGCCTCGCCGCTAATCTTCCGGAGAAAGGTCTAGCTACGTAACGACAGCAATCGGAATCAAGCCTTGGGAAAACAAGTTCGGGCCCGTCCGGGGACAAAATCCTAATTAATCGAACGAGGGGGGAGGGGGGGTAAGTGAGGGGGGGGGGAGAGAAGAACAGGGAGGGGGGAAAGAGAGAGAAGGTAAAGTTGCAGAATGTGGAAGTAATCTACACACTCCGGGACTACGGCCAATAAACCTGGGCGTAATGTCTGGCCGCATTAGTTTTAACGCCCATAATTTCTTGCTAGACAATGTAAGGTTGCATCCAATAACAAGAAGGGGGAGGGGCGGACGGGAACGGGGGGGGGGAGATGGAGAAGGGAGGGAGAGGAGAGAATTTTTGGACGCCTGGTTTACGGAGGCCGGGTGCAGATCCCTTCCCTCCCTCCCTCCTTCTCTCCCTCCCTCCCTCCTTCAGTAGCAAATCGCAGCGTCTCCGCCCAAGTGACTTCCTGCGTGGCGGGACCGTGACGCTCAAAGCTCATCTTTAAAGCCTGATCCGATCAAGTGTCTTCAACGCTCACGAGTCCCGGCACGTTCGGCGGTGCCACGAGCCAAGAGCTGATAAACGTTACATACAAAAAAAGAAAGAAAGAAAGAATGAAAAAAAATGACACCGGGAGACCAGACTCCCTCACTCTCCCTTTCCCCTTCCCCTTCCCCTGCCCCAGCCCCCCTACCCCCTACCCCCGTAACCCTCCCAGGCCGCCATGACAGTCCTCGCACAGACTAGCCCAACGCCAGACCCTTTCATACGCTGTTAAAGTTGAGTATCCCGGTCGGGTCAAGCACGCTGTCATTGTCATGGCACGGGGACCCGGACCGGTGCGCGACGAGGAGGCAACAGGAGCTCACTTAAGACTCGTAAAAACGGCTCAGACACAACGCTCGCCAGGATAATAGGATGGGTTCGCCAGGTTTCGGGGTCGCGAGCACCCGCTTCTATGACACGGGAGAATTTGTCACACACGAGATAACGTCGCATGAACATTTTGAGATCGGGCGCAAAACATGTATATCATGCAGGGTAATGTGAATAAAGGATTCCGGGCTAGCGGACCATGCAGATGATAAGAGTGAATGAAACATGGCGTTGCGAGTGTGGCATTCATTTCCAACCCGGTTTGATACATGTATAATGGTTGGGTAAAGGACACGAGGTAGGCCTGGATTGCAGCATTGCCGGGGATGCCTGCATGGCGAGGGTGTGGTTCGGGCAGCAAACCCCGGACGGGTTGGGGGGAGGAGGGGTAGCGGGTGTGTCCATGCAGCAGCAGGTGAGATGGGTGGCAGACCAGGCAGGTGGGCGGGTGGACGAGCTGCCTCACCTGGTTCGCTGGGCGCTATGGTGGAGAGTCCCAGTCCGGAGAGGTAGGCAGGATACATCCCGTAGTCGCTGAGGCTGTGGTACATCCTCCGGAGGGCGCCGCTCTCCCGCTGGTACATGCGACGCACCGCACTGTCGTCGCTGTGGTAGTGGCGCGAGGCGGCGCTAGCACCGTTCTCGTTCGGAAACATCTTGTCGGCGACGGAATCGAGGGGGAACATCCTGGTCAGAGGCACCGCGCTCTCTTCGGGGTACTGGTTTGCGGTGCCGTTCTCAGCAGGGTACTGAGGGGCAGCAGGGGCGGGAGCGGGCGGGGGCTCCAGTGGCAGGGGTTCCATGGCCCGGACGACGCAAGCAAACTCGCGCTCTTATAGGAACAAAATCGCGCTTCCTTCAGATTCCTTCCCTCGCCTGCGTATAAATATCAAGCATCAGTAGAGGCAGACAAAGGTCGCCTTCAAACACAACGAAGCATGAACACAAAAGAAGAAAAAATGCCAGAGAAAATTCCAAGTTTCCCGAAAACGAATTCTTCCCGCCGCAACTTCCCTGGGGACGCGCTCAAGACAGCGGCTCGAGACAGCGACGTCCCGCCGTGATCGTCGCGCTCGCTCCGCCGGGACACCACACGACAGCCTCGCCTCACGCTCTCGCTCTCGCCTCTGTTTCTCAGGCTTTTCAGTTTTCTTTCTCATTCATTCCCTCTCTCTCTTACTTCTACTGTCTCTTCTAGTGCTCTTTCCCTTTCCCTTTCCCTTTCTCTCTCTCTCTCTCTCTCTCTCTCTCTCTCTCTCTCTCTCTCTCTCTCTCTCTCTCTCTCTCTCTCTCTCTCTTCCCCTTTCCCTATCTCATTCCATAAGCAGAATCATACATGCAATACCCATAGCCTTCAGAACAAGTAGCCACAGCCTTAAAACAACAATACCTAGTGTAATTGAATCAACAATCATTCCACTGAGAACAACAACTTTTTAAATGGCCAAACTTTTCTGGTAAAAAAAACCGTCTACGACACATCCATTCCACCTGCATACCGCTGTGGGCCCCCACTAATTCCTGAATTACTGAAGGTATTTCTAGTATTCTGCTGCTCTCATGAGGTATTTTTTACGAGACGATCTCATAAATACCAACATAGGATAATGAAAACCGAAGGAGAGAAGAAGAAGAAAAAAAAAACATCACACGGAGAGAGGTCTTCATCCTTCCTTCAACACTCGTCACCACGAATATACACGGACACACTCATCCCTTGCAGCCTCGTTGAAAAAAGGTTAAACAACAACATAACGACCTGCAAAACGCGACCCATCGTTTGTTGTGTCCTGTCTTCAAAAACGAAGAAAGAATGGAAAAAAAACATATTAAAACAACTTAATGGTCTGCAAAACATAACCGTCCTTTGCACTGTCGTGTTTTCTGTCTGCAACACGGACACTCTCCGTCGTCTGGCGTTGCCCGAGCAAGCGATGGCCAAGATCATGTAGCAGCAATCAACCCCGTGAAACCCTTATCGCCATCGCAGTGCAATCAAGGCCAGACTTGTATCGTTCTTCGGTGTCCTGGATCTGAGGTTCCCGAGGTGTGTGTATGTGTATGTGTGTGTGTGTGTGTGTGTGTGTGTGTGTGTGTGTGTGTGTGTGTGTGTGTGTGTGTGTGTGTGTGTGTGTGTGTGAGAGAGAGAGAGAGAGAGAGAGAGAGTGAAAGAGAGAGAGAGAGAGTGAGATGAGAGGAGAGAAGAAAATGAGGAGAGATGAGAGGCGAGAAGAAAATGAGGAGAGATAAAAAGAGAGAAGAAAATGAGGAGAGAAGAGAAGAAAATGATGAGAGATGAGAGGAGAGAAGAAAATGAGGAGAAAAGAGAAGAAAAAGAAGAGAGGAGAGGAGAGGAGAGGAGATAAGAGAAGAGAGAGAGGGGGAGGTTGGATTCCAAAAAAGGAACAACGAACATGAAGATGTAGCCGCCGTGGTTAGAGTCAGGGAACCACCGTCCCAGGTCGCATCCCTCGGACAATCCCTCTCCTCCCAACGCCGACAGCAGCAAACATCTCCACCTCCCACCACGGCCGCCCCTGTCACCAAGGCGTGAGTTTGATGCTAAGTTCCACCGCCAGCCTCCCTGGCCGCGTCCGGGTCCACCTCCTTTCCCTCTCCCTCTCTGCCTCCCTCTCGTCCTCCCTCCCAGGCCCAGCGTGCCCTCCAGGACCCCTCCCTGCCTGCCTGCAACCTCTCACACCATTTACGTAGCACTCCCCACCATGGCCATATACACTACAACATTCCTGTGCAAATATACATGTATGTGAATGTGCACGATGAACAGCATACAGATACGCAAGTGACAGAGAATGTAATAGGCCAATGCAATAAATGCTATTACGTTTGGGCACTGAAGCGCATGAAATAAAACATTTAAATAAAAAATCAAAATATGAAATATTATTACTTTAGGTAAATGAAGCACACGTAGGTCTACTACACGATCAGACACAAACACAAACCTGTATACATGCAATTCATTTTCATGTTTTTTTATGATTCACTTTCTTGCCCTTTCGCTCACAATCTCTTTCACCCTTTCTCACTGCACTACCTACTGCCACTTTACACGCAGCCGACACAGCAAAGCACTTCAACCCAACGAGGCGGACAGAGACGTTAAACAGCCACACGAGACACGGCGGGCAGCGAAGCGCCTCTTGCAAGTTCGGGTCACGACCAAGAGACAGCACACACACCTGACCTGGCCGAGCACACTGCCCCGCATAACACGGCACCGAGACCTGCACAAACGGGCGAACACTAGGCCGGTCCGCACGCTGCGCCGCCAGCGACCGGGGAAGGAGAAGCACCGGAGGCGCCTGCACGAGCGGCACCAGCAGGAGCGAAGGGGCGGCGGACGGCGTAGCGGCGGCGGTGCGGGCGAGGAGCGTCCCGGGCCAGCGCGACCCACCCCGGCACTGATCTGGCACTGGCACCAACACCTCCAGCAGCAGCAGCTCGGACCGCCGTGTCATTACTGCACTCGCGCACTCGACCCGCATGCTCCACGCCGCCCAGGTATGCACGTGAGATCGTACACCTCGTGATAACTTTTAATTATACCGGTAGCCACAACGCATGCGCGTATGCTCGTTTACGAGCCACGGGCAACCTCAGAATGTTTTTTTAGAGAGAGAGTCGAGATAGCGAGATGTGGAATCTGATAAGTGGTACGGCAGCGGTCGTGGTGGCACTGAGGTGAAAGGAACGACACAGTGAACTATAGAAGTAGTGGTCGTGGTAGTACTGAGAGAAGTGGTACGGCCGGGCGTACTCCAGTCGCAGCGGCCGTGCACTGAGAAGTGTGGTAAGAGTACGGCAGGCGCGCAGTGACGAGGCGAGACGCGTGGCGCGGATCCCCGGCACGCGGGGCTCAGGCGGGATCACGCCGACTTACCGTAACTAGCCATCACGGGGACGCGGGTCACACCTCACGTCGCAACGGGAATGAAAATACCCGCAGGTCGCCACGCTCGCTCGCTCGCAACGCCGCAAATTAGGCAAAACAAAACTCCAGCCATGCCAACCCATTCACGTTTTCCTTCGAGCCAGAGCCTTGCACAGCTGCGTATCCGCAAACCTAGAACGCAAAGCACTAACTACAAATAAAGAGCAAGGCTCCGACAACACAGTTAATATAAAAAAACGGAGGGAATCGGGGAGCCACCATTCCACAGGTTAGTGGACACACTTATGACCGGCCGGCGACCCAGCACACGCCGTGGCTCCCCTGAACCTCGCCCTCGACCCACGCCCCTCCGCCCACCCTCAGGCTGATCCTAGTCTTACGCAGGCCGCCGCAGCCCCGCCTGGCAACGATGACTAATTCCCCGACCTGGCATATCTGCCCCTGGCTCTGGTAACACTGTTTCATCTCCTGGCCTGGCGAGCGTTACCAGTTGCATTCCGCCATCCCTGTAAATGGACCGTGAACGTCGGTCGAGATTAATGATAAACAAAACAAAGGTCTCGCCGGGAATAAGGGCGGTCGCGGCCGAAGCCGGGATTCGAAGCGACCAGAAATCCACCCAATAGAGACGACACCATAGGGCAATAATGTCACTGTAACAGAGGAACATTAATGCACAACGGCAGTCATTACGTCGGTCAGTCAGTTAATTAGTCATTCTAGATACAACAGAGCAACAGCAGCGTGCATATCTCCAATACTTACGTGAGTAAATCTGGAATATATAACTATTACTACTGACGTATTGTTGCACTGGCAATGCCGGACATGAGATTTGAAAGCCACCTGACTGGGCAATCCATTACAGAACCACTTCCACTACCCGTGCATTTCGCTCCTTCGGGCACGCATCTGTGGAAACCCTGTGGGATCACTCCAAACCAATCCTACCCACCCCTAACCCCAACCCCCCGGCCCTCTCCCCATCTTGATTCCATTGGCACACCGATCAATACAACATCAAAGTTATTAATCCCGGAAAAAATGGAATGTCACAACGAACGATACTAGTCCTCCCTATCCCCCCTCCCTACCTACTAAAAAAAAGACACCACATCCCCCCCCCCCCAAAAAAAAAAAGCAAAACACAAACAATTTCAAAGCGTGTTCCCCTCGGCGGCCCCGGGACGAATCAAAATCCGAACGGGGAATAAATGACGAAAATAAAACAACCACACGCGGTAGGGGAAAAAATAGCTAATTTTTTTTTGCAGATTTTGAAGGGATAACACGAACCTCCTAAAATAGGGTTGTCCTCATTAACAACCAAAAAACGCTAAACTCCTAGTAGAGGGTTGTCCTAATTACCAAACATCGTCATAAATCCTGAACTCCTAGAAAGTTTGTCCTAATTACTAACCATCACCACAAACGATCACAAAGTTTGGGGAGAGTGAAAGAGACCGTCGAAAGGGAGGAGGGGGGGAGGGGAAAGAGGGGATTTAAACGAAATGAGAGAGAGGAGAGCAAAGGCGATTATGGGAGAAAGGTATAGACAGTTATGAAGGCATACATAAGGTGTTGGATAAAAAGAATAACAGAGAGAAAAAAAAGTGAAAGAGCGAAAGAGAGAGAGAGAGAGAGAGAGAGAGAGAGAGAGAGAGAGAGAGAGAGAGAGAGAGAGAGAGAGAGAGAGAGAGAGAGAGAGAGAGTGAAAGAGAGAGAGAGAGAGAGAGAGAGAGAGAGAGAGAGAGAGAGAGAGAGAGAGAGAGAGAGAGAGAGAGAGAGAGAGAGAGAGAGAGAGAGAGAGAGAGAGAGAGAGAGAGAGAGAGAGAGAGAGAGGGAGGGAGAAAGAAAGAAAGAAAGAAAGAAAGAGAGAGAGAGAGAGAGAGAGAGAGAGAGAGAGAGAGAGAGAGAGAGAGAGAGAGAGAGAGAGAGAGAGAGAGAGAGAGAGAGAGAGAGAGAGAGAGAGAGAGAGAGAGAGAGAGAGAGAGAGAGAGAGAGAGAGAGAGAGAGAGAGAGAGAGAGAGAGAGAGAGAGAGAGAGAGAGAGAGAGAGAGAGAAAGAGGGAGGGAAGGAGAAAAAGAAAGAGAGAGAGAGAGAGAGAGAGAGAGAGAGAGAGAGAGAGAGAGAGAGAGAGAGAGAGAGAGAGAGAGAGAGAGAGAGAGAGAGAGAGAGAGAGAGAGAGAGAGACGGAGAGAGAGAGAGAGAGAGAGAGAGAGAGAGAGAGAGAGAGAGAGAGAGAGAGAGAGAGAGAGAGAGAGAGAGAGAGAGAGAGAGAGAGAAAGAGAGATAGAAAGAGAGAGAGTGAGGAAGAACACGGTAGAAAGAGAGAGAAGGAGAAGGAAAAAAAGAATGAAAAGAGACGAGAGAACGGAAAACAGAAAAAGGAGAGAGAGAGAGAGAGAGAGAGAGAGAGAGAGAGAGAGAGAAACCATTCTCTTGTAGAGGAACCAGTACAAAAAATCCACACGGTAACGACCGGAGCACACGACTAATCAATTAAATAATAACAACCATAAAATAACCGTTACACCCGTGGCAGAGCACAAAGAAAACAAACAATCACAGCTGTCGACGCTTCAATGAACCCAATAACACTTAATAAGTTCCAGGTGCTTGAGGGGGTGAATCAGACACACACACACGGCGCTCTCGACTACGTTATCCGCTTCCCTTCCGCCTCCAGGTAAAGCGCTCGCTAATAAGTCTCTTTGCATATCCGTTCCTTCGGGCTGCGCGGCGGAACGTTGGGGGGGGGGGATCGCTTGCAAGGGCGTAGGAGTTTTTCTTTTTCTTTTCTTATTTGTTTAGGCTAAGTTTCTAGCATACAGTTATGAGTCCTGTAGCCCGTAGCTTGTAACCGATAGTATTTATAGTATTAAAAAAACAAACACATTAAGTGTTTTGTAAGCCATGGATATAGAGTCCTGTATCGCATAAACGAGAGTCCACTAATCTAACAATAAATCTAAATACCCTAAGCACAGTTTTCTAATACATAGAGCCATCAAACTATAGTCTTATAAACTAGAAACATACATCACATGGGAATCCTACATCTCATATGTATAGTCATGCAAAGGTACAACATAATACTGTCCTGAAACCTATCTAATTTACGGCTTTGTAATCCATATGTAGAAACATAACCCACACAAACAGCCCAGCAACCTACTCTACACTCGCCCAGGTGGCAAGTCGCAGTGAACTCGAACACAATGCTGTCTGGATATGATATGAATTTGCTGGATGGCCAACACGTGTCTCTAAATGAATTACTTGAAAACAAAAAAACTTAAAAAACGTGGGAAGTGACAAATGACACAAATGAACAAAGGGAAGCGACAAATGACACAAATGTGCAGAGGGATTACAAGGGCCCTTAAAGTCTGACTGGGGGAAATTTATTGATATCAAACCCGTAATACATGTCAACGGATATTATGTTAGGGAGGAAGGCAATAAGATATGTTATCAGCTACAGAGGATTCTGTAGGTTCCTGATGTGGAAAAAATATATTGATCTCACGAAAGGGGGATGGCGCTCATGTGAATAATTACGATCAAATTTTAATTCGGTAAAGATACAAGCGGGCGCGATCGAGTGATTGTGAGTTTGTGTGATTTTTTTTTTTTTTTTGTGTGTGTGTGTGTGTGTGTGTGTGTGTGTGTGTGTGTGTGTGTGTGTGTGTGTGTGTGTGTGTGTGTGTGTGTGTGTGTGTGTGTGTCTTTTGCCCATATTCCCGTTCTGTAAATTGGTCACAATACGTTTTATGACATTTCCATGTTTACAGTCATAAAATTGACAATGAAACTCTCAAGCAAAGTGACCCACTGTGGAGGGTGTGACGGGAGGGGACGTGGCCCACTGCAGGAGCCTGAAAAACAGGGCCCCTGGCATGAAGTTACACGATAATTTAGTAGAAATCGAGGGAGTGAGACACGCGGCGCACCCAGCACGCTAACATGTTCTAAATAATATCAACAAACAAAATATGGTCATTACGTGAGTTGGTGGTAGCGGCGGTGGTGTTGGCAGGGTTGACTGCGCCGTTCTTGCCACCGTGATGTCGTCTGCTCTCTTGCTGCTGTTGCTGTTGTTGTTGAACTCGACGCTTCTGATGTTGCACTTGCTGTTGTCGTTGCTGGAGTTGGTACACCTGTGCGTTGTGTTGCGCGTTACTTTGTTTCTGTAGCTTTGCTTGTTGCAAACTTTGGCGGGCGTGCTGGGCATGAACCACGTCGCCAACGGAGCTGTTGCTTTTGCTTTTGGCGGCACCTTGGCGTTCTGTCCTCGCCGCAGACTGCTGGGGTGCAGCATGGTGGCCGGGCTGAGAGTTGAGGCGCACGTCCTCGGAGGCGCTATGGGCCTGCTGCTTAGGAGGCTCCCTGTCGACGCCATGGCCCTCGTGACGGGGGGCGGCGGAGGAGGGGGTGGAGGAGTCCCAGGTTCCGCGTAACTGAGCCACGCGGGAGTGGCCACTTACATACTTAGGAGGGAACGGGAGGGAGCGCTGAGAACGCTCCTGACTTTTAGCATCTTCAGCACGACCCTGCACAGCCCCCATGCCACGGGCTGCCCCGCCTGAGTGCTGAGCCGTGCTCGTCGACCGCTTGCAAACTTGATTCATTTCCCCTGCAACGTCCACGGCGCTGCCAGACTCATGCTCAGGTTGAGGACAGGTCAGACCGGATGGTGACGAGTGAGAGCTCGGGTCCTGCGGTAGGCCGGGGCAGGCCTGTTTGGGATAGCCACTCAGGCAGAAGACGCCGGTGGGGACGCTCTCGCGCTGCGGAGTGCTCCTTTCGCCCTCGGGGGGCACGCGGCTTTCACTGGCGACGCACTCCTCCGGGGACTCGCGACTCTCCGCGTCGGCGGCGGTGTGGGAAGAGTCGCTGATGATGGAGTCGGAGGCGGCAGAGGCGTCCTTTGGGAGTGCCTCCAATTCCTGGGCGGCTGCGGCTCCATTTTCGCGCGGAGGCGAAATGACGTCTCGGTCGTCGAAGCTGAGGTCCCCGCTGAGGGTGCTGAGGGTGTCGTTGGGGTCCTCCTCCGGGGGTGGCGCCGCTCCTTCGCCACCGCCTCCACCCGGTTCATTACCGCCGTTCTCCGCCCCTGCACCCAGTCTCGCCCGCACCGTGCTCTCTGTCTCATCACTTTCACTTTCATCGTCATCGTTGTCATCATCATCATCATCATCTTCCTCGTCATCACTGCCGTCGTCCTTCGCATCACTATCATTACCGTCCCCTCCCCCGCCCCCGCCCCCATCCCCGTCCCCGTCGGCCGCGCCCTCCCTGGCATCTTGGGCAAGGTGTGGGCGCGAGTGGCCGTCGCCAGGAAGTCGTTTCTCCCTCTCACTCTGCCTCAGCTCACTGCACTTTGCACTTGCCACTTTCATCTTACACTCACCATTGTTTACACAGCGCTCCTGCTCGAGGTCCTCGTCCTCCTCCGCCAGGGTATAGTGGCTTAGGTCGGGCTGCCGCCGCGTCATTCGCACCTCGTACTCATCCTCAGAGGTGTCATCCGAATCGCTCGAGTCGGAGTCACTCTCACTGTCGCTCGAGGACGTGCCTGACGACGGCGGCCGCCTTGGCTCCTTGCCGCCCGTGTCCTTGGCACTCGCCTCCAGGGCGTGCATGTTGACCAGGATCTGCGCTCCGGAGGATGCCCAGGGCCGCGACGACACCAGCTTGCCCCCGCGAGCCAGAGAGTACGAATCGCTCCTGGCGATGTCTCCTGCAGCAGGATCCTGGGAGCGACGGTGGTGCGGAGGCGTCCCCAGGGGCTGGCCAACCCCAGGGAGGTGTTCACGCATACTGGCCCGCCAACCGCCCTGCTCGTCCGCTCGGCCTACCTCCGCCCGTCACTTGCATCCGCATATAAAGTTTATACACGGGAGAGTGGCGTTCAGAGCGAGTAATGCGCTGTAGTGTGGCGATGGTACTTATGGTGAAGCAGGAGTGGCTGTGGTGGCGCGCGGTGCAGACGTCACCCCGGGACTGACTGGTGCCCGCTGCTGCCCGGGGGAGGAGGGGAACACAGGGCCAGGGTGGGGAGGCCCGGCCGGGGAGGGGAACAGCCAGGCACACGCCCCCAATCACTGCATCTTCACAATGGCATCCGAATATCTCCAAAGGGGCCTCGCGTCGGCTATTCTCCCGTACTATCAAAGTGTCACATATTCTTCCTTCCCTTTATCCACCATTAACGCCACTTCCGACAAAGGAGTGTCACGGCAGCTTAGTGTTTTCGCCGCGGTCACCTGCACCAGTCCGAGGGCATCCGACAACCGTGAGCAGGAGGCTGGGAGAGGCTGGGGGGCAGGAGGAGGGATGGGAGGGCCCAGGCTACTACCTCCCCTCGCCCACTTTCCTGGTACTTTTCGCCCTTAACATCAGTGGGACCAGATGCCCCGGGCACCGCATGGACCGACCGGCCGGCTGTGCCCTGATGGAAACGGACGGATTAAGGGTTACATGTCGGGTGTGTGCGATATTTATCCTGCTTGTCACCAGGCTCTTCAAGATGGCCGCCCTTCTCGCCAGCCCCACAATCAGCCTCTCTCGCAATGTCGCGGGGAATCTCGTCGTCCCTCCTCTCCCCTACTCAGTCGTGTCCCCTCGTCCTCTCCGCGATTCCACCTTCCTCTCCCCTCGCGACAAAGGCAGTGTCCTCTATTTCACAATCAGTAACACTTTTGCGCTCTCGGCTCCTCTCGCCCCTTCTCTCCCTCTATCTCCTTTTCCCCTCTCGCGTGATTTGTATTCCCCTCAAATCCAAACTTTACTTCCTCTCCTCAGTTTAATTTTTAGATCGAGAGCGGACAAATAGTCCCCATGAAACGTTATCCATCATTATATTGAATTCCAAGCCGTTGTCCAGCTTTCCCCTCCTGCGTCCATTATCCTGATTTATCCCTCTCCCCCCTTTGCCTTCCCCTTTATCTACTCCTCCATCTCTTTTGCCTTTCCCTTCGCCTCCTTCGCCTCTCAGCCTCTCCACTTCTACCCTCCAATCACTCCTCTTGATCTAGCTCTTGCTCACCTATCGACTTCTCTGCTCCCGTTGCTCTCTCTCTCTCTCTCTCTCTCTCTCTCTCTCTCTCTCTCTCTCTCTCTCTCTCTCTCTCTCTCTCTCTCTCTCTCTCTCTCTCTCTCTCTCTCTCTCTCTCTCTCTCTCTCTCTCTCTCCATGTGGTTTCTTTGTCTTTATTTTGGTCTGTCTGTCCATCACTCTGTTTTCCACCTCTGTGTCCCTCCCCCTATATCAATCCTCCTCTCCTCCCTCCCTTTTTCTCCCCTTCCCCACACCCGTACTTGCTCAACCTACTAGAACCCAACTCTCTCCCATCTCACTCGACCTCCTAAACCCCCCCACCCCACCCCTTCCCCCACCCTATACCCCCTGTCGATCCAAATAGCAAGACCAATTACCCATATCGGTATTCCGATGCTCTCCGTCTCTCCCTTTCGCGGTATGACGCAAGGCCAGCCTTCCCGGAGACCGTAGCGATCTGCCATTTCCATTAGAGCTAAAAGCGAAGATGATTACGCCTCAAGCGCTCTTCGCTCCGCAGCTTCCCCCCCCCCCCACGTCATCTACACCTGTCACTCAACGCATTAAAGGGCCATTTCTAAAACCCGTCTTGTCAACCTCCTCTCTAATGGGCACTTCAACAATGAGAAATACATGAAAAACAAACAAAAATGGAAAGCCGTTCACGTAAAAATATCATTTATATTATCTATAATTATTTTTTAATCACTTGCTTTGCGGAAGAGCATGAAAAAATAAAGGTGCATGAGAGAGGAAAAAATATATTCTCTCATTCTCACTCCCTTTCCTTATCTGTCTCTGACCCCCCCCCCCCCCCTTCTCTCTCTCTCTTTCTCTCCTCTCTCTCTCTCTCTCTCTCTCTCTCTCTCTCTCTCTCTCTCTCTCTCTCTCTCTCTCTCTCTCTCTCTCCTCCCCCTCTCTCTCTCTCTCTCTCTCTCTCTCTCTCTCTCTCTCTCTCTCTCTCTCTCTCTCTCTCTCTCTCTCTCTCTCTCTCTCTCTCTCTCTCTCTCTCTCTCTCTCTCTCTCTCTCTCTCTCTCTCTCTCTCTCTCTCTCTCTCTTATACAACAAAATCCACTCAATGTGATCAAAATAGTGTAACACTCGCGAGTAAACAAGCCTTTTCTGGGCGAGTTTAAACGCCTCTGCTGCGATGCCTCCTTTGACTCCTGATTCTGCATTTGTTTGTTTTGTTTTGTTTGACCGAAGGACAGAAAGGCGCAAGGGCAGTGGTGAGGGGAATGCGAGAATTGGAAGGTAATAAGAGAAAAAAGGAAGACTAGGGGGAAGAAATAGAAGAAGAGGAGGATAGGAATTAGGGAAGTAGAAGAGGGAGAGGGCGACGGCGACGAAGCAGAAAATAAGAAGAAAAGGAAGAAGAAACAGAAGAAAAGGGTCGAGGGTTAAAGAAGGAAGGATAGGAGGACAGAGGCAAAGCGGGAGAATACTGAAAAGGCCCTTCCCCCCTTCCCCTTTCCCCTTCCCCTGCCCCCAGGACCTTCAATCACGCGGAGGCCGACCCGAAAGGAATCTCGCGTCCTTAAGTTTGGTAGCGGACTCGGGACATGTGATGAAAGTCCTTCTCGGATGGTGAGTGAATGTGAAGAGTGAAGAATGGGGGCGTGGGTAAGAGTGAGGAGTGAGGGTAAGTGTGTGAGTGAGAGTGAATCTAAGCGTGAGTGTGAGTCTGAGTGTGATTATAGAGTGAAGAGTGAAAGGTGAGAGTGCGCGGCCTGTTGTAGCGATGCGATGCGGGCAGAGGAGTTTTATCATTAACAAAAATATGACGGCAATGGCTGTGTCAAAGGGCGGAAACAGCTCGTAAAAAAAGAGGCTCGCAACAAACACACAAACAAAAACATCAAAGTCTAGGAGTGGCTGAATCGCGCCCTTGGGGAGGAGGGTGGGGAGGGGAGAGAGGGGAAGGGTTGGAGCAGGGCGGAGTTAAGTGGGAGGATGAGGGTAGGGGGAGGGGAGAGGGGGGAGGGGGACAAGGGCGGGGGGGGTCTCCTCTGGCAGCCTAAGTAAGTATTTTCGTCGCACTCCTAACCCCAAAAACGCCCACCAAGGGATATCAACAGATGCAGGCTACGTTCAGGAAATGAAAGATATATATATATATATATATATATATATATATATATATATATATATATATATATATATATATATATATATATACATATGAGAGAGAGAAAGAGTGAGAGAGAGAAGAGAAGAAAGAGAGGAAAGAGAGGATAAGACAGGACAGAAGAATGAAGAGGAAGAAGGGAGAAAGAGAAGGGAATATAACCGGGGGAGCACCGCCACAGGAGGAAAATAACGAGTAAAACCGGAAGGAAAAGCAGACTTCACAGGAAGTCGTGGGAAGTAAGGTACGCACAACAACCTTCCACGTGGCTCTGTGTGGCTTTCGTGTGCCCAAACTTCCACACCTTTCGACCCCTGCGCACCCCCCTTCCCCTCCCCGTACCTCCTCCCATCTACGACCCATGCGAACGACCCAAGCCCCCCCCCCCAACACACACACACACACACACACACATCGTCCGTTACTCGCTTTCCTGACGATAAACGCGAGCGAATGTCATGCGTTGTTGCACCTCCGCGTCGAATTCTTTTAACCTTTTAATCCCGCGCGTTAAGTGGGCGCACATGCATTAATGAACGCCAATAATAAGCAGGGGAGGGTGGGGGAGAAATCAAGCACATGTGGCGGAGATGGGCGAGGTGGGCGTGGTGGGCGAGGTGGGGCGCGGATGGGCGTGCTGGATCGTCGTCCTCTTCCCCTCGAGCGGGAGCGCCACGCCAGACAACATACCTCCACTCCCCCCCCCCCAACCCTTCCCACCAGTGCCACGTCTCCTGCGAGTGCCACACCAGTCAGCCTCCTCCTCTGTAATGCATGCTTGCCTTATCCGAGGGCAACGAGATCCTCAAATACTCGCCTTGAACATGGGATCCGTGGCGAGATGTTCCCACCTAGTGCTTCTACAACCTCCTCTCCCCCCCCGTCTTTTTTCTGACACTACATGGGCTCGGCAAGGTACGAAGGGAGGCTAAGGCGAAGAGCCCCTCTCCTCCCCTCGCCGCCCTCGCCACCGCCACGCCGCCTCGTGGGCTGATGTGCCTCCCCCTCGCGCACTCTGACCCTTCCCTGACCTTGCCTCTTCTCTCGCACTTACTCTTTGCTTCCTTTTCTTCGCTCGCCTCCCTTGTCCCGAGGGTTTTACGCTCTGACTTCTCTTTTCTGTATGTTTTCCCTTTTTAATCTCCTACCTATGTCCCTCTTTTATTATTTGATCTTTCTTCTCTCTCCCCTCAAGGCTGCTCTGAACCATGCATTCTTTTTCCTCTTTTCCCCATCTCTCTCCTTCCTCCCTCCCCTTCTTCTTCCTTTCACTTCCCATCCGTCTAGCTCTGAAGCCCTTCTATTTCTTCCACCAAATTCTCTGACATGGCTTTCCCCTCCTTTCATCACCTGTCCTCTTCCCTCGCCTTCTTTCCCCTTTTCCCCTTGGTATATACTTGATTTTCACTTCCTACTTCTCCCTTTCTATTTCTCTTTGTATTCATACAGACGATCGAGAAAAATGGGGACTCTTTCAATTCGCAATTTCTTTTCCCAACAAATGAGTTCTTTTGATATTTCCCTTCTTTCGTCTCACCCTTATCCCATCACCCCCACCCCTCTCTTCCGACCCTGTGTGACGTCGCCCGAATCCCCCTCACCCACGTCGCATTCATCCCTTCATGACTTCCGCTTCGCCGGTCCCTAAGCGCACTCCAACTGCCGTGACAGTCACCGGCCATTCGTGTTCCGCCGATGTACGGGACAACCCCGCTAGACTCACGCTCAAGAGCCGCCGGAGGACCTGTCCTTCGCGTTCTGAGTCGTGACTCAGACATCTGAGTCCTGGCCGAGTCTCTCCCCGCCTCTCGACTGAGCCAAGGAATTACACTTTAGCCGTGACTTACGAGGTCGCCGCTGCGCCCCTCGTCACGCCACTCGCCGCTCGTTGCCGCTACCTTACGAGGCCGAGGCACGACATTTTACGCGTGGGAATGATTCGGAGTAATTCGCAGACGAGGGGAGGGCGGCGGCGACGGCGGCGACGACGACGCCGGACACGCAGCCGCAACTGAAAATATCTCGCTCGTGTCCTTGGTCTCCCCTCGAATTCCTCTATGATCCCCTCGGGCTTCCCCTGCGCTCCCCTACCTTACCCTTTCCCCTTCCCATGCTTTGAACCCCATGTCTTTCTTCCCTTCCAACCCCGTAACCCTCAAACCTGTCAACCGTATTAATAGCACGCGCACCCGGCCCATACCCACGCCCCGCCGACCCATCT
>BOPN01000527.1:322381-342381 GCA_017312705.2 Penaeus japonicus | reverse complement strand
ATATATATATATATATATATATATATATACGGGTGTGGGTATGTCTGCACGCACACACACACACACACACACACACACACGGCGCCATCCATGCGCGAATGCACACTGCGGATTGGATAAGTAGTGCCCACATACTAATGCCCTGAAGGTGCGCCCCCTCCCTAACAAGCAAAATCGCCCTTATCGCCTTAGAAGCGCAGGCAACACGACCATCATGCACTGTCTTGCCCTCAAGTACCCATTACATCATTATTTCCCCATCCGCTTTTTACTCGCGCCACGACCTGCACGGGGCGGCCAGGAAAGGAGGGCGCAGCTGGGCGGGGGTTATTCGCGGCTGACCCCCACAGGCTCAACCACGCCACAGGGACAAGGAAGGCTTCAGTCTTCCCAATGTCCCTTAAAGAGGAGTGAAGATAAACTCTTTTCTAGAGTTTCTAGCCAACAGCATAGTAAGGTCTAGGAAGCGGCCGGCGACACCTGAGGCACAGGAGTTATAAGAGTGACGCCCGTCGGATCTCTTTCCTGGTCGTTGTATAGCTGCATGCATGAGAATATAGACACTGGGCATCCTAAGGGTGGTAAATATGATGAAAAAACAAACATGTTCCTCGATCTGCCCTAAGCAGCCCCACGCTCGCAATAAACCACATGCACCGTATCCTCAACGGTGATAACGACCCACCAACCGGACCCTTTTTCCCCAAGCCCCTTCTCTAAGCCCCTTCCCTGGACCCTCCTTCCCCAAGCCCCTTCCCCGGACCCCCCCCGGACCCCCCTTCCCCAGACACAACATACACCGTCGGTGACAACACGAAACCCTCCGCGCTAACAACTAACACTCCACGCAACGACAGCTCAAACATCTTTAAGGAGGCCCATAAAAATTTAGGGCCCACGACATGTGCCTGGGATGGAGGGGCGGGGAGCGCTGACCAAGGGCTGCTTCAGGTCCCGCTCCACCACCTCCACCTCGCTTGGTATTTCATTACGAACGTGTCAATACACATCTCTAACAGCCTTACATATACACGCCGGTTAGAAAAGGCGTAGTCTTACGGCACTTCAAATAAACACGACCTTCCCTCCTTCCCTCGGGACCCTGCCAGACGGCCCCGAAGAAATCCCACACACGAGCTCTGCTGGATACGTTATCACTCCACTAAATCTGCGGCGGCGCCTTCTTTCGGAAAATTAACGGGTATCTGCCATTATCAGCAGCACGCCCTTCCCTGTTTCTAAATACTGCACCAGACACCTGCGAACATATCGGTTCATTGGGCTTCTGCACATTTACCTTTTTATTCATATTTTTGGCTGGCACATTCTTGATCTGCATATAATTAGAGGCATTTTAGGGCTGGCTGACTGACTGACTGACTGACTGACTGACTGACTGACTGACTGACTGACTGACTGACTGACTGACTGACTGACTGACTGACTGACTGACTGACTGACTGACTGACTGACTGACTGACTGACTGACTGACTGACTGACTGACTGACTGACTGACTGACTGACTGACTGACTGACCGACCGACCGACCGACCGACCGACCGACCGACCGACCGACCGACCGACCGACTCTCTCTCTCTCTCTCTCTCTCTCTCTCTCTCTCTCTCTCTCTCTCTCTCTCTCTCTCTCTCTCTCTCTCTCTCACGGTTCCCCTCGCCCATTCTTCCTTCCTCTTCTCTACAAAAGAATTCCAGAGCCGCCTATCCATCTGGTCGACCGGTCCGGCAGAGTGAAGCCGAAGCGACGGGCTGTCAACCGCTCACTTGACATTCGTAAGCTGGTTGGTACAACAGCCACTCTACCTCCTCCTCCTCTTCTCGTCCCGAAGACACAAACAAACACTTGACATTCTCAAAGTCTAACCTGAGATATATTGACACACACAAGCTTATCCTGCTCGCAAACCAATCCTTGTTATACATCCTGGCTGATATACGACCTGGACTATACATGTCTCAAGAAGTTTACAACAAGCAGCGAGAGCAATTACGCTAAGTATCAAAAACACATTAGTCTCCCCTCTGGGCCTGAAACCCCTGCCAAGGAAAACGGAGTACCGGGACTGCAATCATTCCCCCTTTTTCCCCCCGGTCGTCCATGCCCCCACCCCCTCACCCCCACCAACCGGATTTCTCAAAAAGCATACCACGAGCCAAACCCAGGCAGTAAAGTTTCGTCCGAGTGACAGGAACACTGTAGCCTTCCTCTTCCTTGACCTGCTGTAACGCGGGCGTCCCCCTTTCCATTCCCCCGCAATGTATTCGTCTCTTATTTCTGTCGGCAGTTGCTTTGCTTGCTTTGCTTGCTCTGTCAGGCTCGGGTATTCCGTTACCAACTAAGGGTTATTTATATGAATAAGTGAAACCCAGAGCCCCTCTCCCAACCCCTTCCTCCCCTTCACTTACACGAACCACCGAGACTCAAGCACGACCTTTTGATATGCGGG
The DNA here is from genome assembly GCA_017312705.2 of Penaeus japonicus. NCBI lineage: Eukaryota > Metazoa > Arthropoda > Malacostraca > Decapoda > Penaeidae > Penaeus > Penaeus japonicus. The sequence goes on along the minus strand of BOPN01000527.1, from coordinate 339,915 downwards.
GTAACAAGCAAGTCCATATGTAGACGAAGGCACTCGCCGCATGCAAATATATAAACCCACTTGACCCACCACGAGGCGTACGGATTGGAATGCAGCGGCCGCGAGGGGAGGGCGAGATGAGGGAGGAGGAGGAGGAGGAGGAGGAGGAGGAGGAGGAAGAGGAGGAAGAGGAGGAAGAGGAGGAGGAGGAGGAGGAAGAGGAGGAGGAGGAGGAGGAGAAAGGGCATGCGACGATACAAAGGGAGAGCGAAATAAAGAAGCACTTATAACGTATGAAGGCATATAAATAGCGTTGGTGGTAGTTGTAATGTGAAAATACGACTACTGCTATTACTACTACTACTACGATAAAATAATAATGGTAATTATTATCATTATTGTTATTATTATTATTAATATAAATATAACAACAACAATAATAATAATAACAATAAAAATAACAATAATAATAATAATAAAAATAATAATAACAATAACAATAACAATATTATCATTAATAATAATAATAATAATAATAATAATAATAGCAACAACAACAATAACAATAGTAGGACACTAATAATAATAATAATTATTATTATTATTATTATTATTATTATATTACCAATCATAATAATAACAATACCAACTAATAACAATAATAATGATGATAATTAAGATCAAACAATAATAGCAATAACTATAATGATAAAAAAAAATCCGTGACACTGCAACAACAACGAACGGCAATCACGATGGCGCTAACAATTAAGATAATGACAAGAGCAATCTTGGCGTTCCAAAGGAGGCCTCGAGAGCAATGAGATAAGGAGATGCAATTGAAGCGAGGGGGCGGGGCCAATCCCACGCGGGGGCGGTCCAGCCTACGTCAATAACGTGCCACACAGCCGGCCAAAGAAGCTCATATGTCATGCCACGCTCGCTCTAGGACTGGGATCATTAAGCCACTCGCGCCGCGTACGGAGGGCGTGTAAAAATAGGTCAGGAATGTGACACGACCCTTCGTTATTTTCCTGGCGGAGTCCTTGTGACATTTCCAGAATTAGGGATATATACAGACAACATACTAACAGTGCATACTAATATTGCAGGGAAGTATTTCGGATTCGAGGTAGAGCATATGCGCATTATCGCGTCTTGGCTTGCAAGTCCTTGTTTACGAAAAAGAAAAAAAGAGAAAAGAAAAATGCAAATCGAATCCCATGAATATGTTTTGCCATCAGTATCCGCATTCTTTTCCCTCCATAAATGTATACAGTACAAAGAATCATCAGGCCAACAAATCATATTTGTCGAACGTTATTCCACAATTTGACCGGTTACTGCCTGTCAATAAAATGACTATTCTGACAAAACAAAACCGGCAGATTTTGCCCCCTGGGCTTGCATGCGATATCAAACATTTTGCAAAAAAAATCGTGTCTTCACTGCTTGCAATTCGCCAACACCCTAACCAATTTATATCTGCTTTTCTTTCTATTCAATTTCTTTTTCTTTTTATTCGTATCTTCTCGAGCTTCCGTTTCGCCATCAGTTTATAACCAATTCCTCTCTCCTTTTCTCTCTAATGTATTTCCTATTCTATTTCTTCTTTCTGGCCCTCGTGTCTCCATGCTTCCCTATCGATCTCCTTATGATGAATGGGCCCGTAGTGTCCGCGAAATAGACAGCATTCGTGCGGCCCTTTGTACCTTTCAGAGGAATATAAAAAAATGTCTCACGAGCTTCACTGTCCAACCGCTATCGTTCCCACTGTTATTTCTTTTTCAAAGTCAGCAAAACTATGTGGCCTTTTTCTGTCCGTTGGGCTGTGTGTGTGTCTATCTTTCAGTCTGTGTTTGTGTGTCTGTCAGTCTGGGTGCGCCTTCCTTTCTTATCCTCGATAGATGAGTATGTGTGCGCAAATACAAGAATTATAGATGAGCGCGCGCGCGCGCGCGCGAGAGAGAGAGAGAGAGAGAGAGAGAGAGAGAGAGAGAGAGAGAGAGAGAGAGAGAGAGAGAGAGAGAGAGAGAGAGAGAGAGCTCGTAAATGCGATTGTGTGCATGTGTGTCATGTCAGTCAGTCGGAGAGCAATAAACGGCTCCCCACGTCCGGCTTTATCCGGCTGAGCGGATGACCCGACACTTGCACTTGTCCAATGTGTATTTATGCTCCCGGATAAAAGCCAAAGTCAAGTGTAACCCGACAGAAAAATAACTCCTCGGGCCAAGCATTTATCCAAGCGGGATTAATCCAGCCGAAAACTAACATGTATGCTTTAACATTTTTTTCTCTCTCTCCCGCCCGACATGATTGTGGTGCAAGCGTGACAGCCACCGCGGCGGACTGACAACAGGAGCGCTGCGCCCTGCAGGTAGCGACCGCCGCGAGAGGGACCTGGGGACACACTGGAACAGCATCAGCGAAAAATCATGCAACGCATAATGGATATCCATCCATCTATCTATCGATCTATCTACCTATCTCCTACCTACCTACCTATACACACACATAACTAGATAAGTACTCAGAAACATGATCCTCGTACAAACCATTAGCCTCTATAATCAATAAATATTGGCATTCCAAACACGGAATCGGAAACAGCGGTAAGAAACTGAAACCCAAACGTCATTAAAAGCTAATCGGGTGTGTGCATGACGTCACGAGGGAGGGAGGCGTGACCCGGCGCAGCGACGGCGCCCCGACATATGTGCTGGTGTCGCTTCGGACGCAAACGCCCACCCTCGGCCATGGCCTCCCGACCCCTGGTAAACACTCGGACCTCACTCTGGCTCTCTCACTCGCGAGGCCTTTCTCTCTATCTCTATCTCTATCTCTATCTCGATATCTATCTCTATATCTCTATGTCTCTCTTTCTCTTTCTCTTACTCTTACTCTTACTCTTACCCTTACCCTCATCCTTTCTCTCACCCTCACCCTCATCCTCACCCTCATCCTCACCCTCATCCTCACCCTCACCCTCTCCCTCATCCTCTCCCTCATCCTCTCCCTTTCCTTCTCTTTCTCGTTCTTCTCCTTCTCCTTCTCCCTCTCCTCTCCTCTCCTCTCCTCTCCTCTCCTCTCCCTCTCCCTTTCCCTCTCCTCTCCCTTTCCCTCTCCCTTTCCCTCTCTCTCTCGTTCTTCTCCTCCTTCTCATTCTCTTTCTCCCTTCCCTCTCCCTCTCCCTCTCCCTCTCCCTCTCCCTCTCCCTCTCCCTCTCCTCTCCCTCTCTCCCTCATTCGCTCCTATATACTTTGGCCGGGCGGTGGACTCTCGTCCGGCGGGGCGTCGCAAAGCCCCCGACACAGAGCCCCTTGACGAAGGCCGGACTTGAAGTGGCTGTAGATCTCCGTGCGGTGCCGCCGTCCGAGACAGCTACGACCAGCTGACTTCGGAAACGGTTTCGCAGGATCAGACGTGTTGCAGGCTTCAACCGGACTGACACTCCTGACTTTAACTTTTATGTTGCGATTTAATCTAGCTGTCTGGTTTTGTTGTTGTTGTTTTTTCTCACTGAAATAGCCACTGTCCTCAAGGAGTGGAGGGAGGGAAGAGGGATATGGGAGGGGAGGGGAGAGGAGAGGAGGGGAGAGGAGAGGAGGGGAGGGGAGAGGAGAGGAGAGGAGAGGAGAGAAGAGGAGAAGAGATGAGAAGAGAGACAGACATAGGAAAAAAGGAAGAAAGACGAGAGGTTACAAGACCCACTGGCAGCCTGACCGAGGTCCTTTCCGCTTCCCTTTCGCTCATCCGTCTCCTTTTCATCCCCGACCACTCCGTCTTCCGCCACGCCCTTCAGCAAAAAGTCCCGAGAGACGCGAGCGAGGCTTCAGAACGACCGGATGTACTATTTCCATCCCGCCGTCTGTCTCCTGCCCGGGTCGCCGCCGCCGCCGATCGCCTCGATATTTCGCTGCCTCTTTGGAATATCTTTTCGCCGCTCTGCCACCTTGCCCGAGTCCTTGGGAACAGTTATATCAACCTTTCTTCAGTAGGATATACTGCCTTGATATGACAATCATTCCAGAAATTTTACTATAGTAGTTATTAAAAACAGAACTCCAATGGCAGAAAACTTCGAAAAAAAACTTCCCTTACGCACACGTTTCCTATAGAGAAATCCCTCTAACTTCCCCTAAAACTTTATTTCCCCCCTCAACAACGTCAAACTTCGCGGACTTGCCTTAAACCTCTCTCGCCGACGGTAACTTCCTCCAGGACCTCCAAGTAATCTCCTTCGCGTAAATATTTCTTTTCGTTTCTTTTTTCTTTCTGTATTTTTGCCTTTCCTCACGCCGTTTTTTTCTGCTTTTTTTCCTCGAAGTGAAGATTACCCGAACGCTGTGTTTCGTTTCCATTCCCGAATAAACACTCCCGGTATTCCTTTCCGTAAAGCACCAAGCTTCATGAAAGAACACTCCCCCAGCCCCCTCCTCCTCCAGCCCCATCCCCCCACCCCATCCCGTGCTCTCCTACCACTCCCCCTTTCCTAATGACATAGCAGTCAACAGTCAATATCTTCCTGTGGCCGTTAACTGTCTGCTTCCTCCTCACTTCCTCAGTCTGCCAAGCTACGTTTACCTGTTTTTGCTCGCTTCGCTGGCCCCCCCATCATCCCCCTACCGCCCCCTTCCTCCGTGCCCGTCTCAGTACCTTATGGTTCCGGCCAGACATTTCCCCTGTGTGCGGCGTGAGGCGAGGGTGTAAACACACTATAAATAGCACTTCGCGTAAACTCCTCTCTCTCGTTTCTCACTCTTGCTCGTTTTTATTTCGATCTTCTCTCTTTCTCTTCCCTAGTCTCTTTAGCGATTTCGCTGCTTTTGTGTCTGTCTGTATAAAAATTATTGTATTTATACGTGCATATATGCTCGTGTACGCATATGAGCACGCAAACGCTCACACATAAGCACGCAATTACACACACAAGCACGCAAACGCGCGCGAGCAAGAACACACACACATAACAAACACACACACACACACACACACACACACACACACACACACACACACACACACACACACACACACACACACACACACACACACACACACACACACACACACCCGTCTCCCAACCCCCTGTCCCAGAGCAGTTCTGTTTTCTCAATTTGTCTCCCTCGTCCTCTCTTTCTTTCCCTCTTCCCCTCCCTCTTTCCCCTTTCACAAAGTCGGCCCCGCGCCCTCTGGAGGACCACGGTTACCGGCGAGTCTAAGAGCCACTCCAAATTCCTGAACGTAAATACCGGGCGGCGGAGGGACTGAAATACACGGAGCCTCCGAGCGTCAGAGTTGAATGGCTCAGCGCTGGGTTTAGATGCTGATTCACAGGTCGAGACGTCTGCCCGAAGGAATCTCAATCATCGCTCGTAGGCCTTACGATCTCGTTCGGATCTTCGCTCTTTCTGGTCTTTTCATCTCGCTTCCTTTCGCTCGCCGCTTGGGATGAGGATGCCCATCTTCGGCGGCGCGACGGTGACTCAGATCCTGGCTTAAGGACCTCGTGAAGGAGGGCAAGATTCTTAAGGCGCTAGAGCCCGACGCGACGGCTATTGAAAGAGGTACATGACGTATAGCATCGTGGCAACAGGGTTAAGTGCTCGGGCGCGCCACAACCCAAACCGTAGGTAAGAAATGATGCGCGCAGGGTATAAATATTGTGACAAAAGTCTGCGGTGTTTGCACGCCATGTTTTATTACATGGAATTGACTTTTCGGTTGATTTTTTACGATAAAAAAAAAATGTTGGAAAAATACACTACTTCTCCCAAGGAAAAAAATAGAATCAGCTTCAAACAGTAACTACGCTCACTGCAATACAATATAGAATCGATATCTACCTCTGAAAAGAAAAAATGAAACCAAGGAAAAAATCTTAAACGAGTATTCGAAGAATGTGACACATAGAGCTTTGATCTTATTGACAGAATCCTAATGAGTCATGAATTTCCTATCATCAGTTACTCTTCAGGCGTATCTGGTCTGTTAGTCAGGCGTATAAAGGAGAGGAAAGAGCTCAGACTATAGAAGACCCAGGTAAAAGTGGGTGGGGCGTAGATAAAGAAAACGGCAGTAAGCAGGAGAAGCGCTGTCGTGAAATACATTTGACAATACTTGCAATCTTTCTAGGAGCAATTATTTAGATATCTTCGCTTTCTTAAACATTTCAATAAACACAATATCTCCTTACCTCTTCCTTCGTAATATTTCTTCTCTTGTCATAAAGGCTTTCTTTTCTGATTCTGGACACATAAAGGCTCTTCAACATAATGATATAATTTCCATCAAGAGAGTCAAGGACCGTCTTCATCATAACTTGAATTCGATACTGGTTTGAGAACATTATCGTGCGTAAATGATCATTTGTATAGATCGAAGGAAAGTCCGTGAAAGTGACTGTATCACGCTTCATCTGAATTTTCGTCCAATTAAATTTCATTTTTGTTTCCCCTAACAGAATACGCCTTGTGCGTTTTCTAATGTGCTGGCACGTCTTACAGAAAACGTTGATTCATGCATGATACAGGGGCGACTACTGTATCGGCTTCAAGAGATTTTTCATGCACTTGTAGAGTGAGGACTTGTACGTTACCTTTGGTTTTGAGACCTCTGATTGTTCCAGCCTGGATAATCCTGGTGAGACTACGGACAGGTTTGAAGAATTACAGGAAGTGAGCACGGGGGTAGGCGTACGCACACCAGAGCTGTTAGCCGAGGCACTCACGTCATTCGATTTGGTCGAATTAGGATCATGGAAACCATTAGCTACTTTGCCGTGCTGCTCGTGAATGGTGTCAAAGCTGGGGATATGTTGCTGCCTCGCTTGGTTACACTTGTGGTACGGGAGAGGACCCTGGTGATTTAGGGCGTGAATATATACATGGTTTGAGGGAACACCGGGAGCAGGGGGCCCTTGTAGGTATGTGATTGAGTGCGCCGGCAGAGGGGTTGGTTCACTTTGTCCTCCCATGGGTGTGGCTGACGGCTGCTGGAGCCCTACGCCTAGGCAACCCACCTCCACAGTCTTGGACTTCCTCATGGGAGGGCGCCTTGGTCTCGGCGGCCGCCCACTGACGGGGTCTGGGGAGGGAGAATGGCGGGCTCCGGCGGGCGAGGGTGAGCCTCCACGCCACGGAGACGCTGACCGTCGCCCGCTACGCGGTGAGGACGGCGGAGACGGGCGGGCAGGGAGGCGCTCGCAACTGCGGCTTCGAGCCTCGCAAATGACACCCGCGGGCGGCCCATGGTACACGTACGCGGGGTACACGGGAGGGGAGCCTGGAGCTTGGTACAGCTGAGGCGAGGATCCCCAGACAGGAACCCAGCACCCGCCGTAATGGGCGTCTGGGGACGGGTAGTAGGGGACGTACTGTGCTCTCGGGGGAATGCCCTGCTGAGCCCACGCTGGAGGCGGCGTGGGAGAGCGGGACGTGCCCCGTCGCTGAGTGGGCGGGGAAGGGGGCTTTCCAACGATCGGCGACTGCGTGGATTTCCGAGGCGGTGGGGTAGCGGGCAGCCCTTGGCGATGTGCTGTGGGCGTCCCGTGCCGCTGGGCGGTGGGCGGGATGCTTGCCATTGGGGTAGAGCGCGAGGTCGGTGTGCTCAGGGGCGGCTGTCGCACCACGAGGTTGTCGTATATGGAGTCCGGCTCAGCAGGGGCAGAGCGCAAGGGGCGCGGTACAGGGCTGGGGGCCGGACTGCGCCCTACGGGGGTGGAGGCGCCCGTCGGCGACACTACTGGAACGCCTATGACGTTCCACGCACGACGCAACTCTGGACTCGAGGGCGGGGAGGCAGGACCCATCTCAGGAGGCCGACCGCTTACCTGTCGGCACTGCGGGCGGGGAGAGGGAGGCGTGGGCGTCGAGGCAGTTGGTGTGAAAGGTCTGGGCGCGGAGACCTGACGAGCGACCAAGCCGGCTGAAGACATGGAAGGGCTTGCCCTTCCTTGACCGCCCACACTCTGCGGATTTTCCCCGCCGCTTCTCAACTTGCGCTGTTGAGTGGGAGTGTGGGTGGGGGTGTGGGTGGGCGTCTGGGACGGCGTGTGAATGGGCGTGGAGGAGGGCGTGGGCGCGTGGGTCGTTACAGACGTTGAAGACGTTGATTTTGTCTGACCCATCGAGTTTAAAGTGGAGTGGGCGGTGGCCACGTGACGGGTGTGTGGGCGTGCCTCTGGCGGGAGATGGCCTGACTGAGTGTTGGCAGCCCTGAAAGTGTTTAGCAGCGGCGAAGGCGTGGGCGTGAGAGCCTCCAGGCGGCGGACCATGGAGGCTCGCTCTCCGTCGCTCGTTAACACCGCTGTGTACGAGACCCGCGTGAGGAGCGGCTCGGCGGCGCCTGTCGTAGAGGGCGGGGCAGGCGCGGGCGTGGCCGAGACGGGCGTTGCGCGGGCGAACTTGGGCGAGGGAGGGTGCAGGGGGCGTCCTGAAAGCGAAGTCCGCGAGCCTTCCCTCGGGAGGCTTTTGCTGCTACTGCTCCGACTGCTGACACTGCTGCAACTACTGCTGCTGCTGCCTCCGCTGCTGATGCCGGAGTCGGTGAGTGCCAAGGCAGCCGGCGCAGTGTGGGAAGTGGTCTGCGTGCTGCTGGCGTGGGCCTGCGGGCGAGTGTTGGTAAGAGAGGCCGCCCTGCCGCCGTGGGCGTGGGTCTGGGTGGCCGTAATTGCGTTAAGAGCACTTGAAGTAATGAGATCCGACAGCTGCCCGTAATTGTTGTCCTGAGAGGCGGGCGTAGGCAGAGGGGCGTCGTCGAGGTTGTAGTAGTCGCCTGAGCAGTACTTGGCCGGGAGCGGAGGGCGCTCCGGCGCCTCGTCCGCGGGAGGAGGGGTGGAGCTGCTGAAATCCGGCACTGTGTTCTCCCGCAGATGCGGCGGCAGCAGCTCGATGAGCTCCGGCGGAAGGGGCGTGACCTTGGAGCGGGCGGTGCTGGTGGTGGGAGGGAAGACGGCGCGCCAGGGCTTGGGACCCGGCGACGGCTGCAGGTCGAGCGTAGTGGGGATGGGCTGCAGGTGGTTGAGGCGCGGAAGGGTGCGAGGGCCGCGTGCGCCGGGCGGCAGTGTGTCCGCAGGACGGCACTCTGACCCCGTCACGACCTTGTTGGCCACGAACACAAACTCATCGTCCGCATTATCCTCCGACGATCGCATGGTGATGCTCCAGCGCGGGAGATCGAACCGCCTCACTCACGGCCTGGCGACGCGCTCGCCACTCGCTCAGTCTCTTCAACGAAAGGATTTCAACCACAAAAACACTGCACTTCTCCGCGTCCCTTTTCAATAATATATTCTATAGATAACTCTTTCTTGTCAATTACTTCTACAAGCTGAAAGGCAACAAACGTGTAAAACAACAGGGTCTGAAAAATAACAACCAGTGAGGTAAGGTAAAGAAAAGCAAGAAAAAAGAGATCACACAAAACAAACAGTAAACTCCTCGAAAATCCTATTCTACGTTGCCAAGTTGGTGACCCGTACATCTGAATAATCTGTCCCTTTCTTGGTGATCCGGAGGATAATCGATCATTGAATTGGGGACCAATAGTTTTATACAGCTGCTAACCAGGATCTTCACTGTTTCTGAATCAAATAAACAAATATTTCTATCAGTTTGAACTTATCATATTGGTGACCAGACGCGCGCGCACACACACACACACACATATATAGATAGAGAATTACTATGATAACATGAATAGCAAGACGACAATAGTCATAGCACCGACAACGGGAGTAATAATGATACTCCTGCTATTACTACAACTGCTACCAATACTACTACATTACGACGAACAAAAATGAAACAAAGTGATTTTCATTATCATAAAATTAATGGCTTCAAAGTAATATTGATATCAATATTTGCAATAACAGCCACTGCATCACCAGCTACCATGACACTAACAGTTGATACAACTACATTGGTTTAATCATGATTATCGTGGTTATTGTGGTTATCACGATTATCACTATCATCGTCTCTATCATCATAACCATCACCACCACCATTACATACATCTTTCTTTTCTCTCTCTCTACCTCTTGGTCATTATCACCGCCACAATTACATACATACATACATACATACATACATACATACATACATACATACATACATACATACATACATACATAAATACATACATACATGCAGACATACATACATACACATACATACATACACACACACATACATACATACACACATACATACATACACACATACATACATACATACACACATACATATATACATTCATATTTTCTCTCTCTCTCTCTCTCTCTCTCTCTCTCTCTCTCTCTCTCTCTCTCTCTCTCTCTCTCTCTCTCTCTCTCTCTCTCTCTCTCTCTCTCTTTGGTTGACGCGGTTGAAAAAAACCTCGGTGAATTATGTGGTGATGCGTGTAGTGGTGTCGATGGTGTTTGCGGCGACAGTGCACGTCATCAATGAAGTGAACGTGGTCGTGGCCGGCGTTGGCTGGGTGCAGGAACAACAATCCGGGCAACACCGACAGGTAGCACGTGTTTTCTATTTTTATGCCGGACACGCGAGAGAGGTGGGTGGCGTGTCCGGGGGAGGGGGGAAAGGGGGGGAAAGGGGGAGGGAGAGGGGGGAGGGGAAGGGGAAGGGGGGAGGGAGGAAAGGGGGAAGGGGGAAGAGGGAAGGGGGAAGGGGAGGGAAAGGCGTAGCTTGTCCGGGGGAGGGGGAGGGGTAGCGAATACACGATGGCTATCAGGAAGGTGCTCCTCTATCATTCCACAAGATAATGATCATTCCTAATGAGTCGGCAAATTGGATACAGCTTGCCACAATTCATTACGTTTTAAATACCTACATTTTCATAATAGGAAAAAAACATGACTTAATCCCATTCCATCCACACGAATTGCCTTTCCCTTCCATACCCGAACTAAAAAAACAAAACAAATATCCTCACTCGATTTCCAAAGACACCCACACTGGCCATCTCCCACTCAATGCCCAACAATGATCACTCCTCTCGCTCCATTACTCCCACGAATTTTCCCTCCCACGCTCTCGCTCTCCCCTCCCCCTCCTGCACCTGGCTTGTCATCCGTCTCCCCTTGACACTAGGTAAGTACAAGCGAGGGCCCATAATCCCGCTGAACCTGTGCAAGACATGACTGGCTTACTCAGGCTCTCCCTAACCCTCTTGCACTCTTGCGCCACGCCATCTGTAATGGCGTCGCTTCCCTCAGCAGCTGGGGATTAAACCTGCCCTTTGTCAACACTCACTTGCCTCTCCCGTTTTTTCTCGCTTCTTTTTACACCCAACTTCCAACAGCGCTACTGTTGTCGACTTAACACTCATCTAAAACATGTTGCATCTTGTCCCCCCGCGCCTCCTGGACAAAGTCTCACTTCGATCAGAAGTGTCGCGGAAATCGCCGATTCGTGTTGACAAATCCTGGCCAAGGAGCGGGATTTACGGTGACGGACCACCGTCACGGTCCGACTGTAGCGATTGGAGTGGCACTGTGCTTCTTCCAGACAGAGGAGTGAAATGCTCCGCTAACGACATCAGGTCTCGATGATCTTGCAATTATTCATGAACTTTTCAAGCACGTACTCACACCCACGCCCACACACTCAAGTACACCCCCCACATACACACTCCCTCTCATCCTCACAATAACCCTCACTCTTACTCTCACTCTCAAACTTCCTTACATTTACACTCACCCACCACCATACACACTCCGCCCCCCCCCCACTCACTCTCACTTACATGTACAGTTGTACACATACAACCCGTCCCACACCCACACTCCCCACCTCTATATAAAAAGGCGCGACAATCAGTACACGAGAGGGCTGGGGCGCCATCCGAGTGATTTGCCAGCGCATACAAAAAGGGGAAGGGTCAGGCGACGCGGCGCTCTGACGGAAGCTTAGTGTCGCGTTGCCGTGACAGGCCACATATCGGTGCCACCAGGCGCGTCGAGGGAGGGGGAGCGTGCCTGCAATGCTCTCTTTATCTCGTTACCTTCTTACTTTTAACTTTATTCAATCTGAATCAACAATAATGAATGTAAGTATACATCCTTTTGGCGAAGACTAGTGTGCATGTTCTACATACACCTTTCTTTTCTGAAGACAGTGAAAGTGATAGGGAGCACAGCAACATCCATCATGACCCCGGGGCAGTGTGGAGGGGGAGGGGGGGGAGGGGGTGTCCCCGGCGTCACGAGTCTGGATGCCTTAGTGGACAGGTCGCGCGGCACCCTGGCACCCTGGCACCCGCTCAACACAATACACATACAATGCCTGTTTTACGCCTCTTCGCGCCCTCCACATCCCGATGCTTGTGCCAAGGGAGTGCCAGGTATGGGCCATGTAGGGACTCCTGAGGCCCTCCTATGGCCCCGCTAGGAATTACCCTCGGCGTGACGTATAAGGGAAACTGCAGTAAATACGAAATTAAGCAAAATAACAAACGAAAAAAAAATACAAAACAATGAACGAAAGATGGAAATTATAGAGTTAGAAAAGGGAAACAAGGAGATGGCGTCCCGCAGACTTCCGATGCGGCACTGCCTATACTGGGTCACGACGTGCGCCCTGTACCCTAAAACGTGTCTGAATTCATAATTCAAGACTTGGCTCCCATCGCACTTGCTAGGGCCGTCCATTCTAATCTTTTAAAATTAAAACAAAGAATAGAGATACGCTCTCTCTCTCTCTCTCTCTCTCTCTCTCTCTCTCTCTCTCTCTCTCTCTCTCTCTCTCTCTCTCTCTCTCTCTCTCTCTCTCTCTCTCGCCTATACATGTGTATACACTGTATATAGTATGAATATACTTATAAACTTATCAAAATCAAATCTCTCTCTCTCTCTCTCTCTCTCTCTCTCTCTCTCTCTCTCTCTCTCTCTCTCTCTCTCTTTCTCTCTCTCTTTCTCTCTCTCTAGCTCACACTCACACTCTGACTCACACTCACACTCACACTTACACTTACACTCACACTTGCACTCACACTCACACTTGCACTCACACTCACACTTACACTTACACTTACACTTACACTTACACTTACACTTACACTTACACTTACACTTACACTTACACTTACACTTACACTCACACTCACACTCACACTCACACTCACACTCACGCTCACGCCCATACCCTCCCCCTCCCCCTCATCTCCCTCTTCAAATCAAGTTCTATTCTTTTACGGCGGCATTATCATGAGCCACCTCCACCACCTGGCTCAACCTTCAGCTCTATCTAAGCCTCTGTTCTCGCCCGTATCTCTCTATATATACACACTCTGAGAGCACCCCCCCCCCACCTCTACAGCTCTCCCCCGACCTCGACCCTCGGCCTCACGGCGAACCTGACGGCGCGAAGCAGGTGAGGTTGCAGCGGCGGGCGGGTGTCTGTCCCTACGGCGTCGTGTGGTTCCGACTGATTCATCGAGTGACTTCAAACAAAACGGCAGTCGGACACATATATGCATCACTTCTCTCCTCATATCTCACATTCTGATTTGACTTCTTTGGGAGACACCTGGCTACTGGTTCTCTCTCGAGGTCGCGTCCACGTACACGTATCTGGTATGTATTGTTTCGGTACCGCGTGTTGTGCGCGGTTAGGGATAGAACGCCAAGGTAATTCTTATCAGGAACATCTCCTCTCCCCCTCTCCTCCTCTCCTCCTCTCCCCTCTCCCTCTCCCTCCCCTCTCCCTCCCTCTCGCTCTCCCCCTCTCCCTCTCCCCCTCCCCCCTCTCTCTCTTTCTCTCTTTCCCTTTCCCTCTCCCTCTCCCTCTCCCTCTCCCTCTCCCTCTCCCTCTCCCTCTCGTTCTCGCTCTCCCTCTCTCTCTCCCTCTGAGTCATCGAGTTGAACAATAAAAGAGGAGAGCGAGGCAATTCTAAGGAGAACAATAGTACAACTAACCCCATCCAAGTGAGTCCCATAAATCCCCTGCTGCATGACTTGGCACCGGCATCGGAGAGAGACAAGCTCATTTGCAGGACCCCTTACGCGAGGCCCTTCTGGCACAGGACTCTTCTGACAAGTGCCGGGAATGTGACTTTAATGAGACGGGCAGGATGTCAGCCCCGGCTCCTCTGGCACAAGATCTCCCGAGCCTCGACACAACGGCCTTGTTTGCATACACATGTGTGTCCAACTAAATGATTCGGACGCTCGCTTCCCATAGCCACTCCGCGAGGGCAGCCGCGGTTTGCACTGCACATGACGAAGGGCTTATCGGCACAGGGGCACTAATGGTCGCTGTAATGGTCGCCTGACGCGTTGCAGGGGGAGTAGCTTCATCAGCGGGGGCGTCGAGATCCTAGGGCACCTCCTGTCGCCGCCGCCCACGCACAACCTGAGGAGAGCGATGACGTACTCAACGCTATCTCTTATCGGCATCTGGCCCAACACGACCTAGACCTGCTTAGAACCGACTCCTTCAAATATTCCTCTGGGCAAGTGTGCCTTCATAAATCAGTGCAATAAAAGAGGGGGCATTAGTACCACCCTCCCCCTCCCCCTTACCTCCCATCATCCCCTGGAGGTGCAGCCGCTACCACGTGGGCAGATAATACTAAGTGTTTTGGGAGGGGGATGGGGGAGGGAGGAGGGGGGCGGCCCGACCTGTCCAAACGTAAAAATAGCGGGTTCAGCAACCTTGCGCTGCGTCTATCTTCCACTGTCTGTCACGACTCAATACCAAAAAACTTGCACAAACAGCCAAGGACACATGGAACACTCGCCCAACTGATGGATCTTCTACAAGACATATGGTGCTTAAGAAGCCTGCCACACGCGCTCGCGCACACGCACGCACTCCTGCCCACCCACGGGCAATGTAAAGGACATACTCTGGGATGCATGATCAATAATGCATAGTGAATATTAGGAAGACTTTGTCCGACCAATGAGTAATAATAATCACCTTATCTAAGTGATTAGGTAATGGGGGTTGGGGAAGAGAGGAGGGAGGAAGAGGTAGGATAGAAGTAGGTGGGACAGGAGGGAGGAGGGGAAGGGCAGGAGGGGGAGGGGAAGAGAGGAGAGGAGGAGGGGGAAGGGGAAGGGGAGGGGGAGGGAGAGGGGGAGGGAGAGGGAGAGGGAGGGGGGAGGGAGGGAGGGAGGGAGGGAGGGGGGAGGGAGGGAGGGAGGGAGGAGAGGGAGGGAGAGAGGGAGAGAGAGAGAGAGAGAGAGAGAGGGAGGGAGGGAGGGAGGGAGGGAGGGAGGGAGAGAGGGAGGGAAGGAGAGAGGGAGGGAGAGAGGAAGGGAAAGAGAAAAAAACACAGAGAGGTAAGAGAGAAAGGGAAAGAGAAAAAAACACAGAGAGGGAAGAGGGGAAGCGAAGAGGAGTCGCGAAAGAGTGATGATGGGGCGTCGCACTCCATCCCCGCCACGCCCGACGCGGCCCTAGAAGACAGATTCATGGGGCGTTAATGCAGCCGTCAAAGTCGCCCATTACACGGACACCACGGCGGCACGGGAGGACAATGGCAGCCACTTACGCCCGACGCGCCGGCGGAGTCCTGATGGCTGCACTGACACGGCGTTATCCATCACGGGCATGACGGCGGCGGATGACAAGTGCAGCGCCAGGTACCTGTCGCGCGCGCTGTCTCACCGCGCCCTCAGACACCCCCTTATTCAACGACGCGCGCTTTCTCTGGACTTTGCTTGCTTGTCTTTTCTCTACTACGTTGAAGTCAATGCTTTCGCTATGGCTTCTTCTATGGACTTCGCTGCCTGCCCTTCCTATTCTGCTGATGTCACCGCTTTCTATATAGCTCCTAATATACATTCACTGATCTATCTACTTGACTGTGTGTTCCCCTCCTACGCCCTTAATTTAACGCGAGAAAGCCGAATCTGTCTGTCTGTCTGTCTGTCTGTCTGTCTGTCTGTCTGTCTGTCTGTCTGTTTGTTTGTCTGTCTGTCTGTCTGTCTCTCTTCTCTCTCTCTACTTACTTCTTCCTCCTGCCACTTACTCTCCCCAATAAGTGTCACTCAGCGAGTCACTCAGCAGTTCAGTTATGAGTCGTCACTCAAGCAGAGATCCCTCATACCCCCACCCCTCTACCCACCCCACACCATCCCTAAACCCCCCCTCTCTCTATGGTTTTACACTCGTTTCATTACCTGCCTTCCTCCCTCCTCTAAACACTCATTTAGAACTTCTGTTTACTTCTGTGTAAACTAAAAGCAAAAAACAAAAATGAAGAAAAAGAATGTCAAATAAAATCAGAAATATAATATATATATATATATATATATATATATATATATATATATATATAGAGAGAGAGAGAGAGAGAGAGAGAGAGAGAGAGAGAGAGAGAGAGAGAGAGAGAGAGAGAGAGAGAGAGAGAGAGGTGTGGGAGACAACGACAGCGAGAGAGACAGACCTAGAGAATCCGAAAGAAAGAAAGAAAAAAAAGAACCCTGCCCCTGAAGCCCCTCCCTGCCTCGTGCGCCCCAACTCTGTCTGGACAGCGCCGCCAATATGAAAATCCGGCGGCCGTCAATAACGGCGAAAGAAAAATATAATAAGTGCGAGATCTGGGCGCTGACGGCTGGCAGGGTAACGATCGGGCGACGCCGCGGCTCCTTGTAACGCTGATCCCCTTCCCCTTCCCGCCTTCCCTTACAGCCTCGTAAGGACGCCACTAACCGCCCTGCCCTAACACCCCTTCCTCCTCCTCGCTCGTGTGGACAGCACAGCCCTCTTCCCTCTCTCCTTCCTCTGACACTCTCCTCTTCACGGTGTGTCTATTTCTCTAATAATTTCTATTTTTCTTCCTTCCCGTCTTCCTCTCTTACTTCACTTTCTTCAGGGAGGGTGTGTAGATTACTGCCTCCCCCCACCCCCCTCTCTTCGCCCAGTCAACTTCCACGTCTTTACCAAGTCACCACGTCTTTACCTTCCCACAATTTTCTGCCGAACACAAAACATTCCTCGCGGCAGGCTTAGCGTCATGCCCTCCGAGGAATGGCGAAAATGCGCAAAAAGGGGTCGAAGGTTTTATAACTAATCGACCGAACGGCTACCTCAACACGCCACAGAAATACAGCCACGTAACCAAAAAACGTCCCTCGAAAAATAAATGCAGCAGCCGTTTACTAACAATTCCCCCTGTGTGTGTTCTTAACCCCGCCGCCGCTTGGTCACAGCGATGGAGTCGTGACTGTACAAACAAACTCAGCGAGAAAGACCCAGAAATAAGATATCCACAGAACCTTCTGCAAACACATGCGCATTCTAACGTTACTTCAAGCAAGTGACAACCTATGGAATTCCCACGCCCGCATTCATTTGCGACGGGTATGAAATTCGCTTGCGGTTCGCGCGGGCCACACCGCAGACTGTGTTGTGACATCCCGAACAAAACCTGAATGGCGGTTCTATTGGCGATATTGCGGTGTGAACGTGAAAATTTTGTGCAAAGCTTTACGTTTACGCAACAATGTTTGAACATTCTGTGACCGTGATACAAGCTTACAGCCTGCCGCAAAAGGAACACTGTGACTAATATGCTTCTTTAAATAAATATAAGAA
>BOPN01000527.1:312381-317381 GCA_017312705.2 Penaeus japonicus | reverse complement strand
ACACACACACACACACACACACACACACACACACACACACACACACACACACACACACACACACACACACACACACACACACACACACACACACACACACACACACACATGCGCGCGCGCGCACTTGTAAACACATATTCAGTAATCGTATACATTTATGGGGCTACATATACACAAAGACTACATACACATACACATATGTATTTTATGTACATAGTAAATATATATAAATAAATATATATATATATATATATATATATACATATACATATATATATATATATATGCATATGCATATGTTTATGTATATGTATATATATATATATATATATATATATACATATACATATATATATATATATATGCATATGCATATGTTTATGTATATGTATATAAATATATATATATACATAGATAGATATAGATATAGATATAGATATAGATATAGATATAGATATAGATATAGATATAGATGTGTGTGTGTGTGTGTGTGTACGGTAGTATCCCCCCCCCGTAGGAGTAATAGTAATAATATATATTATTAATAATAATAATATTATATTATGTAATGTAGTGTGTGTGTGGTGTCATATATATATATATATATATATATATATATATATATATATATATATGCATACATATATATATATATATATATATATATATATATATATATATATATATATATTATATATATATATAATTTCAAGAACTTATGCAAGACCTTCGGCCACGGGTCACATAACATCCCACATATCCCTGTGCGGGCGTCACATAACACGCTCCCGCATGGCCGGACCACTCAGCCAAACACCACGACCATGTTTCAGAGCGTCGCCCGTCCCCCTACCTCCCCACCCCACCCCACCCCACCTCGTCCCCTTCCCTGATCGAATTCGGCGTCGCGAATCCTTCTAATTAGAGCCCCGGCCTCGCACCATCAGCTGATCGCCGGCCACTGCGGGTGCGGGTGCGGGCGCGTGAGCGGGCGGGTTCTTGTGCCACTGCAACGTGCGACAACAAAGCCCCCCCCCCCCCCCCCCGAGTAACGTTTCCGCGTGACGTCACCTTCCACGAATAAGCAGGCACCCGACACATCCACGCACTTGAGCGAGAGATGTATGATGGGCATGCAGTGAGGCAGTCCTGCTCTTGTGCCGTCTACTCTGTGTTATTTATTTACACCCGCTGTTTAACGAGCGCCACCAACACCAACACTCCGATTAGGTTATTGAATCAACACAAGGACTCCCGTGTTCTCTGAGTCACCAGCGTGTTTACAACGGCTACGATTAAAGCACCGCTCGCTGGTCGCTGCAGTCTTACTCGGGGAGTAGTTTGTTATAGCGGAGATAGCTGCTTGCGTTGGCACACATACACGCGCGCAGGGAAAAGAGCATCCCTTCTTTGTTTCGCTGCGGGGCTCTCCGCGCCCTGGCCACCGTCAGAAACAGAGAGATGCGCTGGTCACTTCCTCTTCTGGTCCTTCTATCTCATTTACTTAACTCGCTCTAACGTAGGAGTCATTATCTCCGGGTCACCAGACAGCTGTCACCTTGACATATGATGTCACGGCAGCATGAATAATCATCGTCATGACATCACTGGCAATAGGATCTAGGATCTAACACACCAAGCAACAAGTTAACCATACTTACAATCCGTCGCGGCTCGATAACACGACTCGGAGGTTTAATACTCAAAGGTGGAAAACAAACACCGCAAACGAATCAGATCTGACCTTTTCTGTGGCCCATTTCAATGCATGATGTCTTTATTAAGTGCGCTCTCGAGCAAGGCAGAGAACCACCATATCCACATGCCACTTAATTTGCAGCCACGTGCACACAGCATTGCATCCGACACCGAGGGTCTACATTTCACCGCTTAGGAAGGTCCTGCGAGCGACGCGGCCGATCACGAGAGGCATCGGGCTGAATCTTATGCCGGGGAAGGTAATGAGGCCCAGCACACCTAACGCACTCGCGAATCAGGTGTGCCAGGGAGATAGGCAATGGACGAGGAAGCGACGGAGCGAGAGGGGGGTGCACATAAACATGTACGAGGGATAGAAAAATATAGGAGGGAAGGAAACATGTCCGAGGGAAGGAGACGTTGAATAAGAGGCACGGGGAAAAAGGAAAACTGCGAGGCCCAAGGAAGAAAGAAGCGCTGCATTGCGACGGTGTTACCAGGAAATGAAGAAGCAAAGCGAGACAATCTTCTTGAAAGGGAAGAGGGGGAAGGTGGCAGGAACGTCGACAAAAAAAAGGCGAGACGAAAAGACATCTGGCTGAAATAGGGGACAGTGATACATAGAGATGAATCATGAAATAAAAAATAAGATAAAAAATTGTGGGACAAAAATAATTAGACGAAAGGACGCAAGGGAAAAAAACATAAAAAGACACAGGTATCGGATGAAACACTTGAGCTAAGTCAACAGGAAGACTCGGGAGAACGCTGTAACAAGGAGAACATCGCGACAGACAGACAAAAAAATGGTGGTGCAGACGGGGAGATTAATAAATAAAAAAGAGGGAGAAATAGTAGGAGCTAAAAAGTGGATACATAAAGAAAAGCACGAGGGTTGAGTTGACAGCGAAAACAAGGAGTTGACAAGCAGAGGGGCACATGTTAGACCACGAAGGACGTCTCACTGAGGAACAAGGGGATAATATGCGAACAAGGAAGAGGAGGAGGAGGAGGAGGAGGAGGAGGAGGAGGAGGAGGAGGAGGAGGAGGAGGAGGAGGAGGAGGAGGAGGAGGAGGAGGAGGAGGAGGAGGAGGAGGAAGAGGAGGAAGAAGCGGAAGAGGAATGGAGGTGAAAGAGGAGGGAGGGAAATGGGAAGGAAGAGGGAGAGGGGGAGCTGTAGAAAGAGGAAAGAGGAAAGACGAGGAGGTAGAAAAGGAGAGACTTGGCAAGGAACACGACCTCCGTGAACCTAAGAAGAGGAAAGAGGTCCATACATCAGGAATAAGTGACAATTATTCCGACAGACAGGTAGACAGAGTGAACACAGTGGCTAAAACAAGAGGTGAAATGAAGAGCCAGTCACATTTCGAAGAACACAATCTGATAAACACTAAAGAACGAGGAAACAAGAACACCAATAAGGAAGAGAAGACGAAAGGGAGCGACGAGGGGAGGACAGGGAAGACACAAAGACCTGACGAAGAACAAGGGACCGAAAGTCATTTAGCAGGAAAGGAAGGGGGGGAGGGGGGAGACATCTGGAACTTGCACGTCGTTGCTTCGCTTCGCCACAACACATCACAGATTCCTTGGTGCCGGCAGTCTGTCACGAGATACACACGAGATGTTTCACTTTAAATTCACTGCGGGATGCACTGGATGCTGCCAACTTCTGCACTGTTCACTGGGTCTGAGTTCGGTTTTCCTTGTTTGTTTTTCGTTTTGTTTTGTTTTGTTTTGTTTTTCGTTTTCCTTTTTTCTACTAAGCAGTCCTTTCCGTAATACGGTAAACAAACGTAAAATAGGAAAAAAATATGGAACAAAAAGAAACAAAAGACCACAAAACAAAATAGGTTTCTAAAAGTAGGACATTCTAACAGTAAAACAAAAACATTCCAACAATACTGCATAAAAAAAACACATTCAGAAATAAACGACACAAAAGACAAGAGAAAAAAAGGCGAAGGGGGGAGAATAAAAAAAAATATTACAGGGCAAAATAAAAATCTTTTCTTCACATCGCGCACGTATCAATCAGCGAACGGAGGCTTCGTCGCGCTGAGAGCCTCCTGACTTCACACTAGCTCAGCAGAGGCGCAGCGGGTGTACCTCAGAGCGCCAGAGGGTGACAGCGAAGAGCAGGGCGGTGTTCGCGACGGGTCAACACCGGGTGCCACGACTGTCTGGCCGCTCCCAATGCCGCCAGCCAGTGCCACACTGCTACCACGACTGCCACTACTACCACCACCACCAATAGCGCGGCCGTGCGTGAGTGTGTGTGTGTTTGGCTCCCCGTGCTTCCCCGCAACACGGCCGCACTCGCCCGCACGCCGTCCCCGCATTCGCACTCGCTCTTCCGCACTTCCTGACCCAACCCTTTCTCCCTCACAATACGCCATGGGTCCTCCGGCGTCGGGGATGCTAGCGTTGCAACTGACGGACTCGCGCGCGCATTCTCAGGCACTCTTAATTAACAAGGGAGAATGAACAAGGCGATACATGCCTACGATAAGATGCCTTTCTTACGATAAGGTTACACTTGTTTCACCGATCACCGAAACACAATGAGTACCCACTTCTATTACTGTGGCATGACGGTGATAAAAGTTATCATTTAACACAAGTGATATATCAAAATATGTAATACACTAATACACTACATAATGCATTGGAACTGTTGGAAGGGTTCCCTTGGTATTGCACATCCAAAAAAGGGTGGGGACAATATATATAACACCTTAACATTTTCTAATATATACATATTCACTAATATTCACTTTTGAATGGACTGTCTGAGTATTGCACATAAAGGAGGGGAACTATATATACAGTCATATCAATATTCTTTTTATATTCATATTCTTGTCAACCCCTTAATCCCTAACTTACGGGAAGCTAGAGAAAGGAACCAGGGCCTTTTCATATTTAATCAATCCTTTTTACACGCTCTCATTACGTAATATTTTCCCGAAGCTTACACAAACACAACACAGTTACAGATAATCATTCACTATATGTATATATGCATATATATATATATATATATATATATATATATATATATATATATATATATATATATACATATATACATTTATATTTTCAATGCCTTTCTCGTGCTGCAATCCGTTTTCTCCGTTGTTATGCAAGCCTTCCAACCCACCCTGACAGGGGAAGAGTGACAGCAACACTGGAAACGTGATTCTTTAACTAATAACGGATCCTGTATCATAGCAGAGCCGTGAACCTCGGCTCAAAGGTTATCCTAATATTGGTGAGATGCGTCACTCTACGCCAAGAA
>BOPN01000527.1:279881-297381 GCA_017312705.2 Penaeus japonicus | reverse complement strand
CTTTACCTTCCCCTTTCCCTTTCTCTCTCCCTCTCCTTCTCTCACTCCCACTCCCACTCCCTTTCCCTCTCCCTTTCACACTCCCACTCCCTTTCCCTCTCCCTTTTACACTCCCACTCCCTCTCCCTCTCCCTCTCCCTTTCCCTCTCCCACTCCCTCTCCCACCTCCTTTTCCTACTCTCACTCCCATTCTTACTCCTTCTCCTTCTCCTTCTCCTTCTCCTTTTCCTTTTCCTTTTCCTTCTCCCTTTCTTCCTTTTCCTTTCCCTCTCTCTCTCCCTCTCCTTGTCCTACTCCCATTCCCTCTCCCTCTCCCTCTCCCACTCCCACTCCCTCTCCGTCTCCCTCATCCCTCCCTCTCCCTCTCCCTTTCCTCTCCTACTCCTACTCCTATTCCTACTCCTATTCCTACTCCCACTCCCTTTCCCTCTTCCTAACCCTCTCCCTAACGCTCTCCTTCTCCCTCTCCCTTTTCCTCTCCCTCTCCCTTCTCCTCTCCCTCTCCCACTCCCACTTCCACTCCCGCCTCCTCTCCCATTCCCTCTCCCATTCCCTCTCCCTCTCCCTCTCCCTCTCCCTCTCCCTCTCCCTCTCCCTCTCCCTCTCCCTCTCCCTCTCCCTCTCCCTCTCCCTCTCCCTCTCCCTCTCCCTCTCCCTCTCCCTCTCCCTCTTCCTCTTCCTCTTCCTCTCCCTCGCCCTCTCCCACTCCCTCTCCCTCTCCCACTCCCTCTCTTTCTCCCACTCCCTCTCCCTCTCCCTCGGGGGGGGGGGGGGGGGGGGGGGGGGGGGGGGGGGGGGGGGGGGGGGGGGGGGGGGGGGGGGGGGGGGTGGGGGGGGGGGTAGGTCCTTGATGGGAATTAGAGGGATTTTGTGTTGTGCCCTCGATTGGGGAATGTAAGATTTCCTGTGGCATTTATATATATATAATTATTTATTTATCTATTTATCTCTCCCTCTCCCTCTCTCTCTCTCCCTCTCCCACTCCCTCTCACCCCCGCCAGCTCACCAGCGAAGGATTCCAATGTTCTAGAGGAAGAGAGAAGAGTTTTCTCGCATCTTTCAGGCTAAGGATCCTTTATTTCCTTATTAAGACCCGTTCTACATTCACACGCGTCTACGTCCGTTTAGGTTCTGGTGTAAACAAAACGACAAAGGAAAAACAGGAAAACACATGGATAGTCATGTGTTTTCCTGTTTTTCCCCTTCGTTGTTTTGTTTACAATTTGTTCATCATCAAACCTTCGCTGATTCGAGTATCAAAATGCGTACACAATGACCTTCCCAAAAATATATATTCACTCTCGTTTTCTTTTATGTTCTCTTGCCCTTTACACGCCTTGCCTTTTCTTCTTCTCCATCCCCCATCTTTTTCTATTCCCTCGCCCAATCACCCGCTTCCAAAAAAAAAGAAGAAAAAAGAAAAACGAAAACAAGAAATAATAAAAAAAAAGTGCGGGAGTTGAACCACCTCTTCATCTTCCCATGTCGACCTTCCTCCCTCCACCCTTGTTGACACATTCCTCGCCCCACCATTTGTCACATCTGCCACCTTCCCCACTGATAGCGAGTCTTGCGTCTACCCCTCCCTCCCCCCTCCGCCCCGTCCCCCTTCTCTCTACCCTTCCCCTTCTCCTTCCTCCATCCCCCATCCCCCACCCCCCTTCTCCCTTCCCCTTGCCCCTCTCCCGCCCCCTTAGCCTATCTACGTGACAGGTATAGTCATACCTCTTTCACACTACGTGCAACTGTGTCACAAAGGGTGAGAAGGAGAGATAGGGGAGGTAAAAAAGGAGAATAGAGGAGATGGAGGGAGGGGGTAGTGCGAGAGAGGGAGAGGGAGAGGGAGAGGGAGAGGGAGAGGGAGAGGGAGAGGGAGAGGGAGAGGGAGAGGGAGAGGGAGAGGGGGGAGTGGGAGGGGGAGAAGGAAGGGGAGGGGGAGGGAGGAAGGAGATGGAGTGAGAGGGAAAGAGAATGGGAGAGGGAGAAGCAGAAGAAGAATGAGGAGAAAGAAAAGGAGTAGGAGAAGGATTAGGAAGAAAAAGCAGGAGAGGGACAAAGACAGGGACAGAAGAAGGGTGAGGTAAGTCAATGGGACAATAAGAAGGTAAGAATGAGGGGAATGTAAAAAGGAAAGATCGGGAGTAACAGGGATATAATAAGGCGAAGGAGGAGGAGGAGGAGGAGGAGGAGGAGGAGGAGGACGATGATCCAGGGTTCAAGAAGAAACCCTCGGAAAGATGACCGACAATCCAAAAGGCAAATCCGACATGTAGGACAGGAGAGTCTATTTGGGGGAGGAGAAAAGGGGGGAGGGGGTCAGAAAACTACGGGTGGTCTGCCAGGCGTCGGCAGGCGTCTCTCAAACATCATCGTAAATCCACTTGGGAGCACCTAAATCCACCGCAAATCACAAGCCACACTCAAGGGCCTTTTACACCGCCCGCACTAACACAAGTCATCACAAGCGTCCCCCCCTCCCCCCCCACCGCCCCCGCCCGCTCAAAACAAGTGTCAACAGCTGACAGCGGAGAAAATACCATTAAACACAACTCTTCTCATAATACTTAATAAATCTACGCACTATAGTGTTGCGCGGGCATATGTGCACATACCAAATACATCAGATATGCAATACTGAAAAACAAAACCTAAAGCAGAGGAGAGAAAAGTTGGACTCCGTCAAGTTGAATGGTGAAGTCTATTAAAAGACATAAAAAAATACAAATAAAGATGATAAACTCTCGGGGGATAAGACAAATAAAGAGAGAAAGAGAGCATCGGGATTTGCACTGGACCAACATCAAAAGGAAAGCGAGGCAAAATAACTCGTAAAGACATACATATCAATTACTAAACCTTTTTTTTTCGACAGTCCTGCCCCTCCCCCTTATTTCCACCTACTCTTTCCTCTCATACTCCCACTGTCCCTGCCACTGTCCCTGTCCCAGCCCCTGCTCCTGCCTTTGACCCTAACCCTAGCTCTGCTCCTACCCCTGTCCCTGCCCCTGCCCTTGCCCTTGCCCTTGCCCTTGCCCTTGTCCTTGTCTTTGCCCCTGTCCCAGCCCCAGCTCCTGCCTTTGACCCTACCCCTAGCTCTGCTCCTTTCCCTGCCCCTGCCAAGCGCCCTGTCGTAGCAAGAGGTCGAGGCAAGGGAAACGGGCAGCGCAGGGGCCACTTAATTAACCTGCTTCGTCCTTCCTTGCCTACAACACTCGGTCGCACTCGATCTTCCTCGCGTTTTTTTTTCCTCTAGCGTGTGAAGAACGAGGAGAGGGGGGAGGAGGAGGGCAAGGAGAACGGGGGAGAAGAGGAGAAAGGGAGGGAGAGGAGGAGGGAGGGGGAACAGGGAGGAAGGGGGAGACAGGACGAGTCACGTGGAGTACTAATGAGGCATATAACGGGGACAACAAGACTATAACTGTGCGTAATAATGGCCGGGGAGATGGAGGGTGCGGGAAGAGAGAGCACACTGACTCCCTCTTGCTGAAAGTGCTTAAAGTAAGGCTTTTATGCACACTGCTCAAGTCGATTGTTCTCAAGCTCAGGGCAATTACTCTTATGGGCTCCTAAACAACAGGTAGAAATTTTCGTAGGAAGGACTGACTCCACATAAAGGCACACATGCGATCATGCAAGCAAACAAGTACACACGCACACACACTTACATCTCGTCTTCATCTAAACTAATCTGAAAAAATAGTCACAGAATCACAAGCCTGAAATGAGTGAATCAGTAAAATGAAGAAATCATCCCCTTATCCCCTTCACGCTCCTCCATCTTAGATCCTTAGCCACCTTCCGCTCCCGCTCAGGATCCCCTACACTGCCTTATCCTGCCCTACACTGTTCTACACGGCCCGCCCCTCCAGGAGATCCTGCCGAAGACACCAGGACGAGTTTCGAGCCGCCCTCGGACGCGATATTTTCAGCTGGTGAATCTCAAGGATGTGAGTGGGCGCGCGCAAAACCACGAGGGCAGAAGTCACAGCTCCATTCTCTTTGATCACATACTTGACCCCCCTAAAATGAAGATAAAAAAAGAGAAAGATCCGGGGAATGTTTGCGAATACATCTTGCTTACTTATGCCTCCATCAACAAACCTTAGGCAACCTTCCATGGTCACCCCATATTTTCTCAAGCGTTCACATCTTGGACAGTAAATCCACGTGGCACATATACGCAGGGTATTAATACCAAGGTATTTTTGTTGAGACGGTGATGTTACGACAACTAAGAGATAAAGATTCTCCTGAAGGAAAAACTTTACAGTGTAGGATAATTATGAAAAAAAAATTCGGGGATACAGAACCTGCTAAAACGATATTTAAAAATATATAAAGGCTGAGTTACTTACAGGTTCTGATAAATGATATCCAAAATCAATATCTTAGGTATGTATTGTTTTTGACATTCATTACTTGTTCCTTATGAAAATTTGCAGACCTTGCAAATATTTTTTCCATGAGCCATGGTATGCAATCATGCAATGTCTTTCACCTGGCGATGTCGTTCTATTGCAAAGCTTGTCACAAATTCGCTTTAGAGCCACTAAGCTTTGAAAACAGCAAGCTGTCTTCACCATCCTGACGGGAGGCATGTTTCACTCATGAGACAGCCTCCCCCTTGCCCGCCCCTCCCTCCCTCCCCTCCCTCCCTCCCTCCCTCCCTCCCTCCCTCCCTCCCTCCCTCTCCTGCCAGCCCGCAGTCAATCGCAGCCACCTTTCAGCCCCACCAGGTGCCGGCGGGATCCAGTCTCCCGGCTAATTATTCCTTCGTGAGTAATGCCTCGCGTATCAACTCCGTTCGTTCAGTAACGTCGCTCGCCTGTGCTTGTGCCACTGCGCCGCGTCCTCCGAAGAGTGATGTCTTGTTTCATAGGAAATATTCCGGCAACTGCCCCCTTCACAATCCGTCGATGCAAGTGCGCGTGACGGAGGTGCGAGCGGCATCTGGCGTTAAGGCCGCCTATGAGTAACAGTTGAATATAGTCTCCGACCTTGTCAGCAGATGGGGGACACGCACGCAGGGAATACTTCAATTTGCAGACTTTACGTGGCTCTAAAAATACGGCTCCCGCGCCGCTATTTTCTTTTACATAAACTCGTAAAGGCGGGGAAGTCGGTAAGGAACGTTTCGTCAGCTCCTTTTAGATTACAAGAAGATGCGCTCAAGAGGACATTAAAGATGAAAAAAAGGGGAATTCACATCTAAACTGCGCCATTTGTTAGCATCCGAAGACATTCACACTTCCAAAAAGAGGGCATAAATAAAACTCCCAAACAAAAAAAAACAGGACCAGAAAGAAAATTAGGGAAATATTTCCCTGTCTTGATAGAAAGTAAGCTCACTAGCACGACTCACGCTCTCCCATAATTATGAAAGTTATCCTTGAAAAAAAACAAGTTTAGTTCCATGTAATATAAAAAGAGGGCACTGAAGGGTCATGACAAGCACGCCAGCCATCACTTCGTTGACACGAGGTCACTGAGAACCGGGAGACCTACCTGCGAAACTGACCTCAGCGCAAAACCACGACCACGTGTCCGACCTCAGGGGAAAAAAACAACAAGATAAACAACAACAACGTGACCTAATCTATATGCGTCAACGAAGCGGTGGCCTTTCGGGCTGGTGAAGAACCCAAAATACGAGCGAGAGAGGAACCCGACATCGTGCTAGTGACGCCCCTACACAGTCTCGAGCCAGCGGTACTCACGTCCTCCTCGGTCCGCTTGAAGTCGGTGAGGTAGTCCTTGAAGAAGCAGAGGAGCAGGTGCAGTAGCTTCAGCGGCAGTAGGACCTCCAGTTCCGCCCGAGCCACTTTGCCCTCACTTGGCGATGCAATGTGGAGCGATTGGGAAACGGGGAGATGGGGGAATGGGTGGTTCCATTTTGGAGGGAGCAGGTGTAGTTGGGTTGATGAGTTTGATCATGAATGCGTTTGTGTCTGTGTGACCTCTCTGCCTTTTTCTCTGTGTCTGTGTGGATTCTCTTTCTGTCTTTCTCTCTCTTTCGCCCTCTTTCTCTCTTCCTCTCTCTCTTCCTGCCTGCCATTACACTGTCCTTTCTTCACTCACTCACTCGCTCTCTCCTTCCCTCACTCGATCTCTCCCTTCCTCACTCACTCTCTCCCTTCCTCACTCACTCTCTCCCTTCCTCACTCACTCTCTCCCTTCCTCACTCACTCACTCACTCACTCACTCACTCAAGCACTCTCTCTCTCAGCATATTTGGGACTTGCCCCCCCCCCCCTCCCACTTACTGAATGCCTTTTATGGCACTTCTGAGTTTGTTCAGAGTAAAAAAAAAATACCTTACTTACTCCCCTTGGAAGGATTAATTTTCTTCCTTATGCCAGTGTCAAAACCTAGTAATCCCTGGGAATCGCTGCAGGACATAGGGCTACATGTACCTTCGGCTAGAGGAATGTGTGACAAACTGACTTCATCTCCTAGTAACATTGCTTTCTGGTCCTTGGCCAAAAATATCCTCCCAATCTCTACTGCAACAGTGACTTTGTTCCTCTCTTCCACCCCCAATGGTCTTATACCTTCTCCTTCCTGACACATTCACCCGATTAGTGAGTTTGAATGTTCTCTTTTCCACTCAATTCGCTTCTCTCACATTTAATGATACCTTTAATAATCTTTGTTTTTTACAAGGATCTGTTGGGTGCTTTCCTTGGTAATGACCAAGGACTATGGCCTAATTCCATAATGGATTTGCTGATAGTTGACTCTTATGCTTTGTTTGACTAATTCACTATATCCTTATTGCTAGTACTTATACCCCTCAATCTCCTATTCGCTCAACTTGTGTAAGATGGGCTACTGCTCTAATCCATTCAAATATCAACCCAGTATCCTATCTTATGTGGCTAATTGGATTTTGAAGTCTATTCTTAATAAATAACTTGACGCAAATTTTCTTCCTGAAGATCTTGATGATCGGTCTTCCTTCACTCTGTGTGCATTCACGTACCTATGCTAGTATGTAAATGTGAGTATGTTCTGTGCATTAGTGCATGAGTGTATGTGTGAGTGTATATGTGTACATATGTGTAGGTGTGAAGGGGTAAGAGGTGTGAGTGTGCATTATGTCCATGACTATGCATGTGCAAATGTGTGATTCTGTGTGCAGAGCAAGGGGCATGCATGTAAAAGGGTGAGTGTCAGTGGATGAAATGAAAGAACAATAAGGAGATTTAATTAAATAAAGCACAAAGTAAAATCTCATGACAATAAATTTGGTCGAAAGATGAAGATTTAAATCAGTGAAATTCATAACAATTAAATTCATAAACTTGTGAATATCAATTAATGTAAGCATTCGTACATAAGAGAGAGGGACTGGGCAGACCTACGGGAGAAAGCAGGTGATCAGGATAAGATGTGTAAGAGAGCGGGACAATGAAGGACTGTTCAATGAATGAAAGCCTTAATGAGTGGATCAATAACCTTTCTGTAGCTAAGGAACTAATATAAAAATTGAGTGGCTATATGAATAAAATGTCCACACTATTATTTTGTCATCACTATCATTATCGTTGCTGTAAATCAATTAAACAAATTTAGACTGTGAGACAGTGACTCATTCACAGAAGGAAGCTGGAGTGAATAAATTATGAGAGGAGTAGCACTGGTGAACAGTTCAAATCATAAAAACTATTCCAAATTATGGCAAAAAAAACACCCATTTCCATTTAATAAATTCGAATCTAAATAAGGTTGGCAATAAATTCAGAATCAACAGAAGGCTGACAATGCAAACATAACTGGTTTGGCCTGAGGATGTTTTCATTATACATAAATATCAATAAAGAGAAGGAGAGAGAGAAAACAGAGGAGAGAGGAGAGAGGAGAGAGGAGAGAGGACACAGGAGAGAGGAGAGAGAAAGAGAGAGAGAAAGAGAGAAAGAAAGAGAAAAAGAAAAAGAGAAAAAGAGAGAAGAGAGAAGAGAGAAGAGAGAAGAGAGAAGAGAGAAGAGAGAAGAGAGAAGAGAGAAGAGAGAAGAGAGAAGAGAGAAGAGAGAAGAGAGAAGAGAGAGAAGAAAGAGAAAAAGAGAGAAGAGAGAAGAAGAGAAATATATGAATTAATTAACAGAAATAAAGGGACTAAGCAACAATGCATCAGCCTGTGAAGATATTTCTAAAAAAAAAAGTTTATATTCACAAATGGAGGAAAATTATGAATGAGAAATAACTATTCCACATCACAAGATAAGTAACTGACATTCAATTCTTTATTATAAATGTATTTCAGATTAAAATGTAACTTTGAAATATCAATTATATATCTTGCAATGCGGAATTATTCAGTCTTATTCTGAACACGTAATTTCATGTGCTACTGTATCCAAACAAATATTGTTCATCGCACACAAACACAAAATAATCCATATATGTGAAAAGCATATCTACATATTACTAGTCTGGTCTGGTTTAAAAGTCTCTACAGGAAATGGGTGAGTGATGACTAAAATGATAAAAAGCACTAACGAATTTGATAAATCTTGAACAAATATTTATGGTAATTTATTGGTAATCCTATATTTGTCAATACATATTTGCTGCAAAGAAAGAAAAAAAGAAAGAAAGAAAGAAAGAAAGAAAGAAAAAGAGAGAAAGAAAAGAAAGAAAGAGAGAGAGAGATAAAGAGATAAAGAGAGAAAGATAGAAAGATAGAAAGAAAGAAAGAAAGAAAGAAAGAAAGAAAAAGAATGAGAAAGAAAGAGAAAGAAAGAAAGAAAGAAAGAAAGAAAGAAAGAAAGAAAGAAAGAAAGAAAGAAAGAAAGAAAGAGAAAGAAAGAAAGAGAAAGAAAGAAAGTCAAAAGAAAGAAAAAAGAAAGAAAGAAAAAAGAAAGAAAGACAAAAAGAAAAAACAGAGAGAAAGAAAGAGAGAAAGAAAGGAAGGAAGACAGAAAGAAAAAGAATAAAAAAAAGGACAACAAATACCATACCTGCGAGCTTTGCAGTGCAAGACGTAGTTTCTCTGCTAACTCTGATATTGTGGCAACTGGTGACACACTGCGGTCTGGGAGACTTGCCAGGTCTAACTGAGTTCCTGTTGGACATAATAGAATAATAGTAATCTATTATATATCTGTCTCTATATAAAAGCAGCAGCCTGGATATACAGCAATAATTTCCTGTTCCTGTCTTTAAAAAATCATCAACAAGATATTTTCTTATGCATGTGCAAAATGTGTTTTTTCAAAGAAAGTGAGTTGCATGATATGTAACACAAAACAAAACATCCCATAAAGGAATAAGCCAAGTGTCCATGGGAAACATGCATAAGACCATGTAAAAAAAATATTGAGGTTCCCATAACATGGTGAAAAACAATTTTTTTTTTTATTTTTTTTTTTTTTACTTTTTGCAACATCTAGAAACAGTATGAGTCATGTTAGCATTACATGTATTGTGCACTACCTGCAGATTAGTCCTATTTCCTGTGTACATAAGCACTAGGACAAAAAGAAAAAAATCTTATCGTTGATAAAGGGGTGTTAGCTGTAGAATCCATTTCAAAATAAATATGAAATTGTCAGGATTTTTTGGGTCAGTCATCCCCTTAGAGTTGGTTGTTACCAGAAACTCAACATTTTATACACTTGGCAAGGTCACTACAAAACTTGGGGAGGGAGGGATCATCATGAATAAATCATCTCAAACCAAATATAAAACAACACTTAGAAAAGGGAAACATTTATATCAGATATCGCATTTCATCAACTGGAAAAAAGGTGCATATACAAAAAG
Source organism: Penaeus japonicus (assembly GCA_017312705.2). Classification (NCBI taxonomy): domain Eukaryota; kingdom Metazoa; phylum Arthropoda; class Malacostraca; order Decapoda; family Penaeidae; genus Penaeus; species Penaeus japonicus. The sequence goes on along the minus strand of BOPN01000527.1, from coordinate 287,616 downwards.
TATACATAACATTATATTCCATTCCATCATACCTGGCAGAATCCACCTGGCAGCCTGCAGAAAATTAGTTTGATTACTAACACATAAAAACTTCTATTAATGAAAATTTAGCGTTTTGAATTTCCATCACATCGCTTTATCTATAGCTCCAAGTAAAATATCCATAATAATCAACTAATATATCTATGCACAGACAGTAACTACTTGCAAACATGTGCCATAATGAGACACCCCCTCACAGCACTTCCCTTGCCACCACCAAACACATTCATCCAAAGTATAAGATTTCAATAAATTATGAAATATCTGAATTCATGGTCTTACTTCATCACTATCATCTATTTCATTGGGTAAAACATTTTTTTTACAATCTTCGATTTATCAAAAATGTCTTTTGCTGTTATATGGTTACATCAGGCCCATGAGCAAAGGGTTAATAATCAATAGCATTGAAAAAATACTTTCTCACAAATAGCCTTCACTGAGCATGAAGATGTTTTCTCACTTATTTCAATACATGGACTAACCTTGTATATATAATCACTGTCATGTAAAAAAAATCTGACACCTGGAATTACAATACATTTATAAAATAAAACTGATCGTCAGACGACAACTTATATAAAGTCAACAAAATGAAACATGAAAATAAAATCAGATCATCTGGTAGAGACCAAAACTGAGATTCAACCTACTGCCTTCCCAGCCTGGTTTCACTATAATGCAATGCTTCTCAGGCTTCCAAATTTTCCAATCCAAGAGAACAACTTAATTCTGTATTAATGTGAATTCTATTTCATTCTGCAAATGTTCTTACTTTGGTGTTTAATAAAAAGCTCCTTTTATCTGAACTATTGCACATGTAGACTTTTTCCCTGGTATCTTGCGTGTGTGTGTTGCAAGGTGAGAAGTATGGAGTTATACTGATACTGTGACTTGCAGATTTAGTGTGTAATGCTTTATCATTTTGATATTTGCTGAATCACTCTTGTGTCACTGCTTGAACTTGTTACAGAATTAATACATCATAGATGAAAATAGAAAAGAAATATATAGATACAGATATAAACATTTTTGTCTTGTTAACTAATTATCATCCATGTTTCTTCCTCTTATTCTAATCTAGATTTGTCTTGTTGCTTATCACTGAACTTACATTCTCTGTTACCCACTTATCATAAATATTTTTTTCCTTCATGTTGATGCATTATCTCTCTAAAACAGTCCAGGAAATAATTAGGTGCATTGCAAATTATTCATATGACCATCTACCTAGAAATCACAAAGTATCACATTGAAATTCATATTTCCTATTTCCTTGGCCTTGCATAACAATTAACTAAGATTATTTTAAAGTTTTATTTATCCCCTACCAAAAGTAGCTAAGACTTCTTGGTCCATATGTGACTTATTGTTAGAACATATTGCATTGCCTGAGCATAATCTTTTATGGTTACAAAAATAAATATACAAAAAGCATACACACAATCAGTCTGACAGTTGTATATTTGTTATCCGCAAGACTGGAAATTGCATTCTTCCCAATAATCAAGGAAGACATCTATAGTTGTGTAAACCCACATGCCTAACCATTCATACATTTATATACATAAAGAAATGACAATTTTCTCACAACAGAAAGAGAGCAAATATACAAACCTGCTATAATTCCATCCATTTGCTGCAAAGCCGCCTCCAGCATCTTCGAAGCTTCAACACCGGGATGAAGGAGCTGAGCACTCATCTTTGAGGTGATATCCCCAAACCAAGTCTTTATGAATTCCTTTGCTTTGAACACTCACAGAGCTGTTTGTGTTTTGCAGGAACAGAAAATGTTTTCTCTTCACCAGTGATCCCTTTGTCCGTTTGGCTCTGTATAACTATGTTGGTTGTTTTCTCAGGACTGCCATAGCTCCCCTCAGAATACACACTCTGAAAAAATATATATACATATATTTTAATTGACTTGACATTCAGTACTAAGGCTTATATTTCAACATCTACAGATTGGCATTTCTGGTAATGAGTAAAAAAATTGTTAAATAGAAATGAACCTGCTTACTCATGAAGCAGTATTTCCAGTCTGGTGTATTTTGTCATTTGCTTATTTGTAAAGAACATTAGGTGCAAATATTTTCCAATTATGAGGTTCAGTGGGGAAAGTAACTAACAAACCAAATGCTCATAGTCAGAAATTGATTACTGACAAATACACTTTATTGTATGTACGTAGCAGCCTTCTACTTGTATATTTACAAGCAACAGTAACATTGATTGTACAATATAATCTAAGGCCATCCTGTGCACCTGAAAGACATGCATATTTACTTATCTTGAAGGGTATATGAAACACCATGTTATACTGAAACTCATCCTAGTTACAGTTAAGCTGGGGATCTTTGGACATTTTCATAGTTTTTTTAACAATAACTAGTTAATGATATAAAAAAAGTACAAATCTTAACATTTTTTCTTATCCAAATATAAGATGTGGTTTACCTACCACACACAAAAAACTGAGTCATGTATATAAGTCCAGTCTGAAGTCATCCCTTAATGAGGGGTAACTTCATACAGTCATTATACATTCATAGAAAATGAGTACCCAGCAACCATTAAGCAGCTTTAAATGATTAAGAGAGACTTCAGAGTCCAAACTCTGTATGAAGTTTAGACACAGTTTGGGTTTCATACAAAATACAATCAAACCCCTTATCTATTTTCTCTAGGATTTTCCATGCAGTATAATACTCCACCATACATAATATTTTGATTATTCACAACACACTAAATACAGATAGATATACAATATATCAAAAATATTAATATACTTATTGACAAACCAGAAACTGATAATAATTATTTATACAAACAAATAAAACTTCCTAACTATTACCAAGCTCAATAATTTTTCTTTTCCTCTTTCTTTAATTGAGGATAACTCTGATCCTGACAAGCAAATGACTTGACAACTTTTATCTGGTACAACTTTTCATCTTGACAAGTTAATAAATATAAATACTTTTTTGACTGGCATGGCTATTAATTCTGACTAGCAAATAAACTATATTTACTTTTTCATATCTATATATCTATCTTGGTCACGGAACTACAACACCATCAAATATCATTCTATATTTCCTGTCTAATTCTAATTCCAATATAACTTTGTCTGAACACATCTGTGCACTGATAAAGTCACCTAAAAGTAATAATAATAAAAATAATAATAACAATAATAATAATAATAATAATAATAATAATAATAATAATAATAATAATAATAATAATAATAATAATAATAATAATAACAATAATAATAAAACTTCAGATGCACTGCAGTAGGCAGTAATATGAGACCATTGGTTATGGTCAATCTTATTTCTTTCCTTGCTCTGAGATATACAATATTTTTTTCTTACTGTGCTTACACATACTTCTGACCAGAAGAAAAGCTTTAGAGGTTCATAAAACTACTAGTATATAAGTTATAGCTTAATTTTTTTGCTAGCACTATAAATTTCAAGGAATATAAGGAATATCATGAAATGTCATTTAATTACCATCCTTCATTGCGGTATTTCTATTTCAATTCCGCTGTATCTACATTATTCTGGTTATTCACATATGTGTAATTTATTCCAACACAAATCAAAAGTCCTCCAGTTTATCATACTAATTAACTTCATATTGCCAGTCTGAGACACTGTTAAATATATTTTCTCTATTCTTTACCAGATCCCATACAGTGTATTATGACTCCCAAATAAGGCAAAATGAGTGCTAGTGATGGCAACAATAACAGGTCATGGAAAAGTATGTCTATATAATATGCTTGCTGTGCCAAGTATATATATATGGCATATGCACATTCAAATCAAATGATGTCTAATTTCAAAAAAATATATATTGTGGCCATTAAATAGAACTTTAGAACTTTCCATGCTCTGTATTTCCACTACTAACTATTAGATTCAAGAATATTGCTTAAGAAATGTCAAGTTTCATCAATCATTTACTGTATCTAAATAATGATCTGCTAATGATGTGTACTGGTCGTTTATCGTCACTGTAGTTAATGCTCACCACCTCTAGCAACAATATTGGCAGTAATTAGATTGGCATGGATTGTAGCAATCGCCACCACCTTCATGCCTACGGGCACTATGGTAACAATTCAGCACCTATATTAATGCCTGAAAGAATTTGTAGAGCCCCCCAGCAATTCCTAATCAAATAGGGAGCCAGTCTGCTGGCCAATGAGCACAAAAGCTGTAGCAGCATTCTAATCACTGGCTTTTGTGGAATTTCCATATAACCACCCTTTACCCTGATGGATACAAGCAATGTGAACATGCCAACAGTATAAAATTTTGCATAGGTCTGGATGACGTGAATGTGCCAACACGGGTTGATCTCTATCTTTTACCTATCAGACTGTTCTCTATTATTGTTTTTACAATCAAACTAATAGTAATAATAGTATTTAGTGATTGATGATAGAAATTATCATTACAATCACTATAATCACTGTAATATTCACCAGTGTAGGTTTAGTGTCAAATCAAAAACATAGATAGCACAACACTCTCCAGGCACCAGCAGGAAAGAAATATGCACAGGTCACCTCTCTCTTCTCCATCTATAAATATTTTTTTTTCATTAGGGATGGTTATTTCTTTCATATTTATTTGTGAGGTTTAATTTTCTGAATAGTGTTTACTGTGTTATTGATCCATTGCGTAAGGGTGTCATGACATACATGTTGGCACCGATTAGGCCTAAAAGAAGGGAATCAATGCATACACAACGTGACATCGGGATCTGCTCACAGTTGAAGCGCACGCACAGTCTTGAAGTATTATGGCTGCAATGGCACTAGCCCCAGAGCTATGGGGTCCAAAGACAGCCTAAACTTGCATATTATGATGGATTTATGGAAAAATATTGTTTGGGCTTGTCTGCACTACCCAGAGGGCGGAGAAAACCCTTTCCCCGTCCCTCTAATTTTTGGCCAGTGCCACTAGTGTCGTAGACCCGCCTTGACGACCAGTTAGGTCATTAGGCGCCCCGTTGGCAATGGGTTAAATACCATGAAAGTGGTATTGATAGATTTCTCACACCATCTACTATAGTAGAAATAACCCACAATTCCTTCCCTATGCCCCACAATCTTGGCCCCAATAATAGGGGAGGGCATGGAGTAGAGGAAGAAAATTGCCGGGTAATATATGAATAAATTTGCAGTTATGAAATAAGCCTTTACCTTTCTTTATATCACTTTATGCTCCTTATCTTGATTTTTGGGTGTCTTTATTTTGATATAAAATTCTAATATATTAACATCTATTCAAATTGCACACACACACACACACATATAAACACACACACACACACACACACACACACACACACACACACACACACACACACACACACACACACACACACACACACACATACACACACACACACATACACACACACACACACACTGATTTACCTCATGCCTTCCCCGATTACTTATGCCCAGATTGTGGGGTAAAGGGGAGGAATTGCTATTATATTCTCATTCTATGAGTAATAAAGGGTGAGAGGAATCCATCAATAATGTATTGAGGGTATTTAGTAATGCAGCACTATTAAGAAAATTTATCATTACACTAAGAATATGCAAAAAATAATACTTCCCCATTTGTCCTCCCATAAAACTGTACTTTTCCTGCCAGCCTGAATGTAAAGAACATAAAGAGGTGATAGGGAATTTAAGTGGATTACAATATTGAGAAAGCTAATCAGATGGCACATAAAAGCTTCATAATATAGTAAAACACAAAATGTGACAAACACATTTAAGACTTTTGTATCATGATGAGTGAATGAAAGAGAGCACAAAAGCTTCAATATGTCACGTGTCAATCCCATTATAAGAAATGGAACATGCCTGGTGTTCTGCACAGGTACCACTAGTGCCTGACTTGTAGCAGAAAAAAAATCATAAACAAACTCCATGTTTAACTTGTTATAGATGGTTATTGGAAATACATTGTACGCAGACCACTCATACCAATAATGACCATACTGGCATTGTAGCAATTTTTTTTTATATCTACCCTTATCAACTATGGGCAACTTCCAAAACTTGCATTACAGGATAATTTACTCTTTCCAATACATCTCACCATAAACTCTACCACATATTTGTATAATGTAAAATTAAAAAGAAGTTAAGTTAAATGGAAACAAATTCCCTTGGTCTAAAACCTTAGCTGTCCTTGTATTCTCTCCAATTAGATATAGGTTAACTTTTACCTGTGAGGTGTGGTTAACTGGAGAGATACCATTATAATATTGTAGGTTAATATGAGCACTGAATTGGTTCTATTCAAAATTCTATTAACACAATTTACTCACTATTATCACCAAAAGAGCACTTTAGATTTTATATCAAGATAACACCGTTATTCATACAAAATGTTTTCTCTTATTACCATCACAACTTTCCTGTCTTATCTAATATCTTCACCATACAAACAACTCTCAGCCCCTTTTAATGCACTAAATCAATTTTCTCACTTATAACACGCATGCCAAATACAACATAGGTATATCAAATGATTCAAGAGGGGACAAGAACAATTAAAAAGGCGAAAGAAATGTACTAAATTACGAAACTTTTCCTGACACTTACGTTCAAAAGTCTCAGAGTTCACCTGTCAAACGTTCATGGCCTTCTCTGACACTCTAGCACCTTTAGTGGTAAGTAAACTCTTCTTTTTATCATTTGAGGCACAAATTATAACGAAATTGTAATATTTTTGGGTAAAAGCAGCGCAATCCCAGATTTTTTTCATAAACTTCCGAAGAACTGAGTGATCCAAGACATCCACCGGAAGCAATTTGTAAACAAACATTTCTTAATAGAATTTACAATAATATTATTCATGGGATACATTTTCCCTTTATTAGTAATAAAAAATTGTGCCACAATATCAATCAATAATTTAGACATTAATTAATTATAATAATGGTATTTTGGCCATGCTACGCTGAATTTATATGCAGAAATTATTTAGAAATGTATGTCAACTGTTGCGCTTCTTCGTTCACATCCAGCAGAAGGAGCTCAACAGGTCATCTGATACGAGATATGAAAAATTCAACATGTTCAATACCTAATATGTACACATGCATTGTTGTATGTCCATCAGTTTATATAAACATACATAATGTGTTCATATACGCCTACACATATATATGTGTGCATAGATATATATATAATAATAGGAACATTTATTCATTTTAGTTATATCTATCTTCGTCTATCTATCTACACACGCAAATGTGTGTGTGTATATGTATATATATATATATATATATATATATATATATATATATATATATATATATATATATATATACCCACACACAAATGTACATACACACACACTTGTGTGTGTGTGGGTATGTGCATGTGTGCGTGCGTGCGTGCGTGCGTGCGTGTGTGTGTGTGTGTGTGTGTGTGTGTGTGTGTGTGTGTGTGTGTGTGTGTGTGTGTATGTGTGTGTAATAATATTAATAATATTAGTCTTTTTATAGTGTCCCGTGGTATTAGTGGTCCCGGTGTGTGTGTATATAATACATATATATATATATATAAATATATATAGTATATATATAAATAATACATATATATATAAATATATGTATATATATATGTATATATATATATATA
>BOPN01000527.1:269881-274881 GCA_017312705.2 Penaeus japonicus | reverse complement strand
AATGAAAGGGGTGATAATGATGGTGAGGATGACAGTGAGAGAAATTATAGTGATACTTGTGATGATCATGATGGTAATGATATTAATCAAGATGTTGATCGTGATTATTAGGATTATCAGAATAATGTTGATAATACAAATAGTAATGATATCCATAACATTGTTATGATTATCATTACTATTTGTAATGATAATCATAAGCATTATTTTCCTTATCATCTTTGCCGTTATCATTATTATTATTATTATTATTATAACTTTCATTATCATCATCAGTTTTAATATTATTAACATTATTTTTTCATTATTTTCATTATCATGATTTTCATTATAATCATTATCATTATTGTTATCATCATTATCATTATCAGTACCATTATTCATTGTTACCATTATCAATATTATAATCTCCATAATCATCAATATCGTTATCATCATTATCCTTAAGATTATCATCATCAATATTAATCATGTTATCATCATTATTGATGTCAATGTTGTTATCATTGCTTTCATATTATCACTGGTATTACTATTATTGTCACAATTGTTATTATCATTATCATTATCATCACTATTGTTAGTGTAATCATTGTTATAATTGTTATTATTGGTATTATCATGATTGTTATTATAATTACTGTTGTTGTTGTCATTATCATTATCATTTTTACTATTATCATCATTATTATTATGATTACTATCACTATCATTATTAACATTATTATCGTTATTGTGACTGTTACTATTATCATTATTATTATTGTTATTATTACCATCATTATCATTATTGCTATTGATTTCATCTTCATCATTATCATCATCATAAGTATCTTATCATGCATTCTCATTATTGTTATTATCATCATATTTTTGTTATCATTATCACTTTCAGCATGATTTTCTTATTGATGATATCTTTTTATTACCATCATTATCATTATTGCCGTTGTTATTATCATAACAATTATCATTATTATTATCGTTACTCTTTTTGTCGTAGTAATTATCAATATTATTATCATCATTAATATCATTATTGCTATTATCATTGTTATTATCATTATGATGTCTGATATGATTGACAGCGTTGCTATCAACACTATTAGTGTTGTAACAACGACAATACTAGATAGTACTACTACTAGTTGCAATGATAATTTTAATAATGGTGGTGATAATCAATACTGTTATCATCATTATTATCATTATTATTACCATCATTTTCATTATCATCATCACCATTATCATTATTATTGTCATAATTATTATTATCATTATTATTGTTCTCACCATCATTATTCTCATTATCATCATTATCATCATTATCATTATTATTATCATTATTATTATTATTATCATTATTATTATTATTGTTATCATTATCTCTATCATTATTATTATAATCACCATTCTCATTTATATGACTATCATCAATATCATTATCATTATTATCATTGTCACAATTATCCTTTTTTTTACTCTCTATGCTATAATCAATATCATTATTATCATCTTTGATATTTTTATTACTATCATTATTGTTAATGATGTTCATAATATCATTATTGTTATCATTGTAATTGTCACCTTTATTATCATCATTCTTATTATCATCATCACCATCGTTTTTATTATAATCATTATCATCATTTTGTTCTTATTATCATCATTTCTACTATCATTATCATTATTTTTTATCATTATCATCATTATTATTATTGTTGTTGTTATCCTCATTACTTGTATGATTATACTAGTAATTATAATCAAAATGATGATAATTTGATCTAGAATATCAACATCAACGGAATAACAGTTTTAATAAAATACAATTAAAGATAACGCTGAAAATAGTAAAAACAAATATAATAAAAAAAATAATGATGATAGCCATCTATCTACTTCGCCTGTGATTTTCCCGTTGTTGCAACAAAGCTCCCCAAAAAGCTCTAAATAAGCATTTACAAAAGAAAGGAAGAGATTTCCTTGCTTCAACCTTCCACAAAGAGAAATTATTATCATTTTCTTTATCATCATCCAAGATCACCTTCTACGAAATGCAACATCATGAAACTCGGGACTTCGAGTATAAAAAAAAATTGATAATCTGACCATGGAGATAAAAGTGAAGTGGGAAGAGCCATGATCACGTGACCTTTCGACAGCTGAGGACAGATACACCAGGAGAGAGCGAGAGAGCAGTACCTCGACCCCTTTCTCTGCTGTATTTTCACCGTGTCTAAGGTAAATATCTTGGTTTTATTTTATCTTGCTGATCTTCGTCCGTATGGATGTGTGTATACAGTAACGTGTGTACAATGATAAAAAGACACACAGTTACAGGATATATATGAAATACTTCCCATATTATTGTGGATATTGTTTCTAATATGTTATGTGCGTGTGCCTTCATAAATGTCTTCTTTTCCGATGGGTTTGTAAGTTTGTAATTTCCTTGCAGGTTATGGGGGGTCGGTTGCTGGTGGGGGTGGCTGCGGCCCTGCTTGTGCTGGCGGGAGTGGTTTCGGCCGATCCACGCTACGCAAGGCCGGGAGGTTAGTGGAATGCTGTTATGTATAATATCCGTCGTAAAAGCAGCCGGGATCACAATGGTAATCATAATTCAATAGCTGCTGTAACGACTTTCTGAACAAAGAATATCACGACTATTTTAACGTTTTTGGTATTTGCAATGATAAAGAATAACAGGACTGCAATGAAGCCAGCACAGGTCCACTCAAAGCCGAGACCTACAGCGCAGTTGACTCTTCCCGATGTCCTCAGACCACGAGCCTCTGGACCAGAAGTGGCAGCGCCCGGACCGGCTGGCGAGGCGCGTGTGCTACTATGAGTCGTGGGCCGTCTACAGACCCGGCGACGGCCTCTACGACATCGAGGACATCCCCGGCGACCTGTGCACGGACCTCATCTACTCCTTCTGCGGCCTCTCCAATGTCACGTGGGAGGTCATGGTGTTAGACCCGGAGGTGAGGTCAAGATGGTCGAGTAAAAACAAATGTGATGGTTATGGTAACAGCACTGCCACATTAAATTATCATTAAAATAACAAACAAAACACACAACACTGAAATTCCTTTAAAAGACAAAATGACAAACAACGAGACAAAAAAGAAAAAAATCCGATTGCAGGTGGACATGGACCAGGGCGGCTACCAGCGGTTCGTGGCTCTCAAGCAGAAATACCCCGACATGAAGACCCACATCGCCGTCGGAGGCTGGGCCGAAGGGGGCAAGAAGTACTCTCAGATGGTCAGCATGAAGGAACGTCGAGACACTTTCATTGCCAGTGTCGTCAGTGAGTTCATTCACTGGGAGTGTTATCAGTAACATTATTTATCAAATAAATTAATTATCAAATTTATTGGCTAATAAAAGCCATAAATTTGTTCCATTTCGAGGTTTAGGGAGTTTTGGTTATGAACATTAAGATGAAACTATTAAAATAGCTTCGTAATATTAAAACTAATAACTCCTTATGCCAACGTCTATCTAAGGGTTGAGCATTTTCTTACATACCGAAGCATACTTCTGACACATATTATCATCAAACTACAATTCTCTCCAGCAAACAAGAGTTCAACTATATAGTTCTATCGAAGTAGAGTTTTTCTTTTGTTAAAAAGAATCATTCTTCCAAATATTTCGGTAAAATCAAAGTGCTTTTCAATCTGTTGCAGAACTCCTTACTGACTACAACTTCGATGGCTTCGACTTGGACTGGGAGTACCCGGGAGCCACTGACCGCGGAGGCACTTTCGCTGACAAAGATAACTTCCTGTACCTGGTGAGCAGTGTTTACGATTTCTTGAAGAGACTTTATCGCAAACGTTCTTCCATATAAGAGTTTTCCGGATCTTTTTGTTTCACAGTGATTTTTTTTCGTTCGTTAGGTCGAGGAACTACGAGCTGCTTTCGACACAGTGGGGAAGGGCTGGGAACTTACGTGCGCTGTCCCTGTGGCTAAGTTCAGGCTCCAGGAGGGATACCACGTGCCAGAGCTCTGCAGGTAGACCGAGGAGAGATTTTTACTGATGTATTACTGACTCTAAAGTATGCATTAGTGTTATGAGGGAGGAAATATAGACGATTAACATTGGTTAATTTCCTAACAGTCTGTTGGACGCAATTCATCTAATGACCTATGATTTGCGGGGTAACTGGGTCGGGTTCGCTGATGTCCACTCCATGTTGTATCAGCGACCAGGACTCGATGAGTGGTCATATGAGAAGCTCAATGTGGTAAGTGTTAATGTTTGCGATAGGCTAAACGTCTTGGAACACATAGATACACGTACAAGCACGCACGCACACACACACACACACGCACACACACACACACACATACACACACACACACACACACACACACACACACACACACACACACACGCACACATACATACACACACACACACACAAACACACACACACGTGCGCACGCGCGTACACGCCAAAACACAGCAGATAGGAAACATGAAAAAACGATAGATATTGACAAAAAGAAGCTTTAGCAATCAATCAGAATTGGTGGCAAGTTCCCGAAGTATAATGTAAAACCAAAAGCCATAGCATCTGTACAATGAAGAGCCCATCCACTTCGTAGAACGACGGAGCCCTTCTGTGGGAGGAATTTGGCTGCCCTCGTGACAAGCTGGTGGTGGGGACGCCCTTCTACGGGAGGACCTACACGCTGGGCGACCCCAACAACAATGACCTCCATGCGCCTATCAAGGCGTGGCTGGGCGGCGGCAATCCCGGGCCTTATACCAACGCCACTGGCACTCTCGCCTACTTCGAGGTACGGCACTATTCGCCAACGGGGAAACAATGAAATAGTGATTGACTGATAACATAATTCATTAATGTTATTATCGTAATTCGGTGAGTAGTTAACAATATAGTGGCTAATAGGATCATACACCTCTGTGTTATACGCCTGAAAATGTATCTAATATAATTTTCTGTAGATTTGCAGC